>APFE030716917.1:57624-79054 GCA_000404065.3 Pinus taeda | reverse complement strand
AAGGTAAGATCGAGAACATTTGAATTCTTGTAAAATGATGTGTATCTAGAGAAGGATAGCTCTTGTTTGGTTTGTTTGTCACTAGAGAGTCTTAGACTCCTAGGGAGGTTAGATTTGTCCGCAAATATAACTCGTTCCTCATGACAGCTTCCACTACCCAACAACGTGGACCTTAGAAACTATGCAACGATTCACCCATATTCAGGAAGGAACACTTTTGCAGGGACAAATTGATGAGATGTGGAGGAAGGCGCAAATCATCTCCACATAGACACAACCTTGGGAAGACGAGGCCTGCTAGCTCTCACAGGACGTGGAGGGAAAATTGAAGAGCATGCATAAAAAATAGAGGACAATCTTCCTCGTAGCAGAAGGACTGACAATAGAGAAGCTTGTGGACAATGTTCGAGAGGCTATAGAGCAATGCACAAAAACACTTCATCCATTTAAGTATATTTACAAAGGTCTGAATGCAAAGATCAAGGGCAGACCAGCCGAGTGACTCAAGGATGAGTCACATCTTTGTGTTGGGGGTCTGTTGGGTAGGGGTCCCTGAGGTCTAAGTTTTGTCTGGGTCATGTAAAGACTCCGCATTTTGAGGAGCGGGTGCTATTTGCACAAGGTTATCAGAGTCAAATGCGATTTAGAGTGGGTCCAAGCCCCTTATTTTGTAAGGGGATGGGATTATCTAGAGTATTTTGAGCTTTGCCCATGGTTTAGGGAATATGGTATTGTAAAGGTAAAAGAATATATAAAGAGATGTCTTAGTAAGTCTAAGGAAATCAATTCATGAGATGATACCTTTTTGAGTTTGAAATTGTGAGATATTTCTATATTTAGGCAAAGGGGAAGGCTCTTGTAGTTGTGTGCGTGAAGACCTTAGTAAGCATGTAGTTGTGTGCATATGCCCCTATAGTAGTATGCACAAGGTCATAAAGATTGCATCTATGAAGACTTGATCTATTAAAGAAGAATTTGAGACAGATTTGTGTATTTACTCATGTTCATGTAGTTTATGTGCTTTAGGCTATTTATGGTTCTTTTTTGTACATTTATTTTGTAATTTCATCGCGAAGGTTCAAATACTATTTTATATGATGAATAATTCATGTTAGAATAGCTACGCAAAAATCATAAGTCTATTAAGTAGGAAGGCACTTTATGTCTGTAACAATAAGGTTAATAGTTCGCAAAGGTTGGATTAATCCCTAAACTAATAGAAACCTTACAACCACATTGCATAACCCCTATGGATGCAATGATTTTTTGAGCGTCGTGGTATGACATTCTGCTAAATCTGTTCTCGTATATCATGCTTTGGTCTCCTGACTGTGCCCAGAGTGTGCTATCAGTGTAGGGCCTACAACTACATGGCTTCCTCTGAGCTCTCTTCCATCGCTTAGTCCAGACCCATCTAGTCCATGGTATTTCTAACTTCCAATAGGTTTGTGTCATTGGAAGGCCATGATGTTTGCTACCTATGAGTCCCTGCGGACCTTGTTGCCGGCTACTGGCGACTAGAGTCACTTTAGGCTACTTTCCTTAGTTTGTTTAGTCACTTGTACCTACACCTATCCGCGACCTCCGCGATTTTTCCTTCGCTTTGTCAAGACTTCCCCTTTTGTGGAAGCCATGGTCATTCGGGGTGCTACCGTAGATAGTATCGGTGCACCTGGTTTCGATTTCATCAAAGCGACCAGTTCTTCTGCTTCCTCCATGGGCGGCTCTACGGCTCCTGTCACAACCATCCTCGTGCAATTTAATGTGGTTACTTCATGCAGTCGGTTTTGCCATCATTGAACCTCTTCATTTGAATCTGACGTGCAAGAGCTATCATGGTCCCATGAGAGTCAACTATCTGCTGTTGGATTCACCCTATCTCGATTTCAGACTGTGAGCTGGTAGATACAGTCTAGTTCCCCATCACTGTCATCGTCACGCAATGGTTTGGTATAACGTGCTCCTTCAGCGGGATCCAATGGAATCACTACTTGGAGAGAATTCTTTTCTAAGATCATTTTCCATTTCTTGAGGTTGATGATTCTATTCATGTCTGTTGCCTAATCTATCACTAGCAATGCCAGATATGGGTTACTATCATCCACGATTTCAATGACTTCAAAATTGGTTTGCGTGCTAGTGCCATTGATGTCCACGATAACCCCTTGCAACCTTCCCATAGGTAGAACCTTTTGTTGGTTTGCCATATGCAATTGGATTGGGGACCATTGCAGCGTAGGCCTGCCCATGCGTTCCCATGTTTGTTTTGGTAGGACATTTGCATCAGACCCTAGATCTAAAACGACCTGGTCCATCTCATAGTCGCCAATCTAGATGGTTAGTCACATCTCCCGACAGGTATGCAAAACATGTTTTCCCAATTTGCAGATCAAGTGCGGTTCATCTACCCCTACACATCTAGTTATTAACTCTTGTAACCCTTTCACCACATTAGCATCCCTCATAAACTTCATACAGTTTTTAAGAAGGTAGTTATGAAAGAACTATCCTGTTCTGGTTTTGGTTGCCCCTTACTACCTAAAGTATATGCTTCTGCGAAATTTTTCTTAGCCTCCAAACAGGTTTCCTTCGCTCGTGCCAAATCAAATTCTGGTTGTTTTGCGAGAGCCTTATGAACCCATGTATCCTCTTCCGGCTTCTTCCCCTTGTCTTCCCTTGTAGCTGCACCACTCCTGAGCATCATATTTATGTTGGGGTCTTCGGTGCGTGGTTCATGCTTCATCATTTGGACGTTCTGAGTGGGGCTAGCTAGGAGCACTCCTTTTTCCTCCAATTGAGCAATTAGCATAGGGCAGTCGACTGCCTTGTGATCAAACAGGTAGCATGACAGGAAAATGGATTTGGTTGGGTTCATACAATCCCACGTGTAATTCCTTGGTCCTCCACAATTATCGTAGATTAATTGTCCTCGTCCTCGTCCAGGTCCCATTCCACCATGACCCCACCTACATACTGGGAATCCCCCTCGTGCGAATGGTGTGGCCGAGTCCTGCCCACATGTCTCTATTAGCATCCTATATGTAGTGGTCGATCCATCACCATGCGACAATCTCTTTCCTTGTGACCCATCGTTCTAGAGAAGTTACAAAATAAGTGTTGAGGAGGTTGTCATAAGCTTTGCAATAAGTGGCAGCTGTCTATGGCATGCTTTCCTCCTACCTGGAAAATTTCACACGAGAGTGCAAGCGCGACACTCGGTCCTACTTGTACCTCCACTTTTAATGGCATCGGGCCTCCTCCTACCAGATAGTTTGCGAAGAGAGGGCAATGGTCCTTGTTAGGCGCTTGGCTCTTACATTTAATATAGCCTACCTCCAGACGTACCTCTAGTCAGGACATTCTTCCTTGCTTCAAGCTTTGCATTTCCAAACTCAAGTTTTGAAGTTGCACATGGATTTGTTGAACTCCCAACCCTAGGTCAAGTATTTGGGTTGCATGTAACCTCATTGTTGTCTCCAGTGCCTCGACTTGGGTTGAGATCTTTTGTTGTGACAAATCCATGCTCAGATGGGGTATCAATGACACCACAAACCACGCACAATGCTGCCCACTGTCAAAGTCATGTTAGCTTCACGAATAGTACTCTTTAACCTTTGGTCCACATCCCATGGAGTTTTTCCAGGCAACATTGATATCTCCTTGAACCCAATGACCGACTGGGCTTCAAGCTTTAGTCAGCCAAACTCTTTATTTAACACATCCTGGATTGCTGCTATTCCCTCATTCAGATGGTTGGTTTAGTATTTTATGTACCATGTTAGCACGTGGTCTTGTAGTGCACTGACCAACGTAGCCTTTTCGATCTTTTCATCTTTTATGCCTTGCGTGTCCCATATAGATTTTATCACAAACTAGAACTGACTTGGCTCTTCATTCCCTACACCCTGAAATGTCAGTAAATTGATTGCAGTCGCCATCCTAGCTTTTTGCGTTGGAGGGGTTGGAGGTGGTGTTGGTGTGGATGGACTCGACATGGGTGAAGCGGGTGGCAGTGTAGAAGGAGGTGGTATCAGTGGGAAGCATTCTTTAATCAATCAGACTGCACTTCCTGGCGAGAACCTAGCAATATCCTCCTCGATCTCCTGTGAGATAGAATCATAGGGCTTCTTTCTACTCCTCCTCCCCCTCGATAACCTCTTCCACTTCGTGTTACCCCAGACATCAATATACGCGCAGAAACTATTTTTCACACAAAAACATCTTAATCCAAGTATTCAATGATTTGATGTACCTACCCCATGGTCCTTGGAGAAATTTCCTTTCTACTTCACTATAACTTACGCTTGTATCTATCGTGAATTCAGTGATAAATCCCCCTATGATCCAATCTAACCAGTGGTCTACCATGTGCGCAAGTTTATCATCGGTGGCTTCTAGCCTACGCACTAGTTTTGGAGTCCACACTATCGGCTAGTCTAATCTGCACCTCCCCATGCTATCAACTCACTTCATGATTCACTCATACAATTCTATCAAAAAGATGGCAAAGAATATTTCGTGTATATCTATGAATATATAGCGATCCAACCACTTTTCCTCTGATATCCGCGAGTTTCTGTTTTCCTGAACTGCGAACTCGTGAAGCTTCAGATCCCACCACTCTTCAAGCTCTTTCTTCGTAGGATTCCAGTGTTACCACATGTGACACCCCTTAGGGAGATCCTGGTCCCAGCAATGGAACCATTTGTTGGCTTATATGGGCCTGACCCAGGTTCGGAAGAGTTATTTAGCCAAAAAAATCCCGCATCCACCAGCTCTTTCGGCAACAACCCGTGGAGCGTAGACTAAGGTCTCACCTGAGGTAGTAGGGGAGTGTGCTGGAAACAGGTTTCCGCACCCTAGGGATGTCTATATGTGGTATGGAGGTTTCGTGCATTGGTCTGCAGCTCCATGTTGCTTGATATTCACATAGATCCAGATTGATTATATCTTTCTTATTAGTGTACTATGCTATTGTAGGATGTGGTTATAAATCAGATCTGTTCAACAGGGACTTTAAGCAAAGCTTTAACCAACACAACCGATTCATGCATTTAACATGAACCTAGATTTACATACATTCATACAATAAGCAGATTAATTAAACAGATATTATGAAAGTCAGATTCGTGATAGCTCAGAAGGGACACAAAATTTTCAGAAGAAACTTATCTTTATTTCCACTTATACTCAATACATCCAGATTTGCCCTGCACACTCAGTTGCAGGGATCTGCGTACACAACTGCAGACTTTCTAGGCCTCTGCGCACACAGCTGCAGAGCCTCTATCTATGACGCCAACCCTCGGCTTGGACTTACAGACACTTTCAGACTATCTTCTTCAAAAACCCATTACATTTCATATTAAAGTTAACCATCAAAACTTAACTATCTCTACCCATAGAGCCTTGCTCTATTTATACATTTCCTTGGCCCGTGATCCCTGAGCGGGCCGACTCTATTTACATTTCTTTACACTATTTTTGGGTGGAATACCCTTTGACTCAAACTATTATAATTGTCACTCCGTGCTTTCAGTGGAGTCTTTACCTTAACTTGACCCAAAATGTCAGGCTTCGAGCCCCTTAACCATTGTGCAGGGCTTCCACTACCCAACAACGTGGAGCTTAGAAACTATGCAACGATTCACCCATATTCAGGAAGTAACACTTTTGCAGGGACAGATTGATGAGATGTGGATGAAGGCACAGATCATCTCCACATAGACGCAACCTTGGGAAGACGAGGCCTGCTAGCTCTCACAGGACGTGGAGGGAAAATTGAAGAGCATGCATAAAAAACAGAGGACAATCGTCCTCGTAGCAGAAGGACTGACAATAGAGAAGCTTGTGGACAATGTTCGAGAGGCTATAGAGCAATGCACAACAACACTTCATCCATTTAAGTATATTTACAGAGGCCTGAATGTAAATATCAAGGGCATACCAGTCGAGTGACTCAAGGATGAGTCACATCTTTGTGTTGCGGGTCTGTTGGGTAGGGGTCCCGAGGTCTAAGTTTTGTCTGGGTCATGTAAAGACTCCGCATTTTGAGGAGCAGGTGCTATTTGCACAAGGTTATAAGAGTCAAATGGGATTTAGAGTGGGTCCAAGCCCCTTATTTTGTAAGGGGATGGGATTATCTACAGTATTTTGAGCTTTGCCCATGGTTTGGGGAATATGGTATTGTAAAGGTAAAAGAATATATAAAGAGATGTCTTAGTAAGTCTAAGGAAATCAATTCATGAGATGATACCTTTTTGAGTTTGTAATTGTGAGATATTTCTATATTTAGGCAAAGGGGAAGGCTCTTGCAGTTATGTGCGTGAAGACCTTAGTAAGCATGTAGTTGTGTGCATATGCCCCTATAGTAGTATGCACAGGGTCATAAAGATTGCATCTATGAAGACTTGAACTATTAAAGAAGAATTTAAGACAGATTTGTGTATTTACTCATGTTCACGTAGTTTATGTGCTTTAGGCTATTTATGGTTCTTTTTTGTACATTTATTTTGTAATTTCATCGCGAAGATTCAAATACTATTTTATATGATGAATAATTCATGTTAGAATAGTTACGCAAAACTCATAAGTCTATTAAGTAGGAAGGCACTTTATGTATGTAACAATAAGGTTAATAGTTCGCAAAGGTTGGATTAATCCCTAAACTAATAGAAACCTTACAACCACATTGCATAACCCTTATGGATGCAAAAACCTAGTTCCAACATCCCCCAATATTGCTTCGGGTGAGACTGTGGTCTACATTATGCAGGTCATTGCTAAAAGGGCTAGTAGTATAGGGTTTTGTTGGTTAGCACAGCTAACTTTGAGGCCAAGTCTAAGCCCCTAAAGCCAACAATAGTATTCAATAGTAGGAGGATAAATTTTAGTCAAACATTGAGGAGTACAGAGGAGTGTTGAAAACAGAGGAGGAGGTTCAACAGTAGAGTCAACAACAACACAATTTTCCCAGTAGATAGTTGTAGATTGATTCAATGATTATTTTTATTATTTTTTATTTTTTTGGATGCTTGTTAGTTGTATATGTTGTAGTAGTAGCAGCAATGGCAAGAGGCATCACATGTAGTACATTCCATAGGTTCATGATAGGGGTGGTCTATAATCCATTTCTTATTGAGAAGGAGTGTTGAAATATGTAGCAAGAAAATTCCTAATTTGATTTTGCCTTAATTAAACTAGTAAAATTTGAAATTCCACATCAATAGAAAGCTTGGATATTTAATTGAGGTAACATGGTTGTTATAACTCAAGTATCTTAATGAATTCAAGTTAGGGGCATTAACTTTAGTTGCGTGCAGGGATTCCTAAATTTTAGGAGCCCAAGTTGATTTAATTTTAGTTGTAGCAATTTAATTAAGTAAACTGAGTTATGGTCAGTTAAATTGGTTCTAAATTTTAGAAGAACTAGTGGAAGGTCAAGTTGTAGAAGTGTAGCTTTAGCTCACTCAGTGATCAACCAATTAACTAATAAATTAACATAAATTAGCTCATGCCTTTAGAGAATTCGAGTTACCCATTTGAGATGCAGATTCCAAGGTAGTGTACTATCAATTGTAGATTATTTCGAAGTGTATAGGTGGTGCATGCAGTCAAAAGAGGAGACTAAATGAACTGTGCAATCCAATGAGGGAAATTCCTATTTAATAGGGGCTTAATTCCTCAAGGAACAATGGAAGGAAATAAGAGCTTGGAGGGCTTGAAAATTGGATAAGTATTGGCCAAAGTTAGTCAGTCAGGCAGAGGGATAGATTATACAGTTGCAGGTTGTGCTCAAGCTTGAAAAAGAATTGTATTTATTATTTATTTTTTTTATTAATGCAATACGGATAGGAAGGGGTTTTGAGTAGTTTCTTTCCTCTAGATAAATCTCTATGTATGCATGATAAATCTTGATGCATGTTTATTCTTTGTATTCTCAATTGTGAATTGAATTTCGTAGATGAGTAGAGTAGATTTGAGTCTTGTGTTTTAGTACATTAGATTATCAGTTTCATATGTACACATTAAATTTCTAAAGTAATGATGAGGGTTCACTGCTTCTTGCACCTCCACCTATAAGGAAACATGTCCTAAAATCTAGACACTAGGATACCTTCATCTCATGGGCGCAGTTGAGTCTTTAGATTCTTGGTAATATGTCATCAATATCAAGCACTATGCAGGTTGGGTAGCCCACATAGTACTACACACATTGAGACCTAAGCCAAACCCCCTCTGAATTACGTTTCTGATGTTTCCAGGTAGTATTTTTCGTGAGATGGTGAAGGATTATTGTTGGGTGCAACCCAATTTGGCCTAGATTTTGAAAAATACTTTGCATTTTTTGGAGTGGAGTGCGAGGTAAAGGATGCAGTGGAGTGTGAATTGGACCGCACAGTGGGGCAACGGAGTGCCAAAGAGGATCACGCAATAGATATACCATGCGGTATGTGGGCTTTGGAGCGGATCAAAGCCCCTTCCTTTTGTTAAAAGAATGCAATTTTTTATATGATGAATGGTTTTCAGACCATAATAACTTGTATTAGGGGAGTCAATCGTATATGGACCATGGTATTGTAATGATGGACACGATCTAATAGTATATAATAGGGTCAAATAATAAAGAGAAGAATCATAAATCATATAATGATCCAGATATCTTTTATGGTTGTATATTGTTGATTTGTACTTTCGAAGGAAGGTGAGGCTCTGCATCTCAATGCACAAATGTGCGAGTCTGTAGTTGAGTGCGTAGTTTGCCTATAGCTGAGTGCGTAGGCTAAGAACTTTTTTTTGTATAAATTATCTATTATAAGAAATAGTTATTATGGAAATAGTTCCACATTGGGATGAACCACGGTAAAGTATGTGTATTCATGTATTTATTTTCTTAATATTTGTTGCAGAGTATAAGTTTATTACAGTTTCATATTGTTTCAGTACAACGAAGTTTATGGATGTATATGATATGTTTTAAGTGATGGATGTAATGTGGTGAAGTAATGTATGAATGCAAAGTAATTTATGGAGGTTAAATATCAAAAAACACAAAAATACCACATCGCATAATCACTAAAGGTTGTAGAAACCTGGTTTTGCATCCTCCCATAGTCACTTCAGGTGAGATTGTGATCTTCTTCTAGGTCGTTGATGAAACGGCCAGTGATTAGGTTTATTTTTTGTGCGCAGTAAAAGAATCGAACTTGGGTCAGCCCAACCTAAAGCCAACAAATGTTTTCATTGTCGGGACCAGGATCTGTTTGAGGGATATGTTTATATGGCATCCGTCGAAGAAATAAATTACAGATTGGGTAGAACAGAAGGAATGAGAATTTGCAGATCAAGAGAATAAAAGTCCTCATCTTTCATATGAAAGGTGGTTACAAAAGTATACTTTCGAAGATCAATACATAATGTTCTTTAGTTCATTTCATGTTGAGCTAAATCAGTGGATATCAAGCTTAATCAAAATAAAGGACTGTTTTAAATGAACCTAAGGAGTGAACCCCTGAACTGATACAATGACTAATGAACACCGAAAATAGGATTTAAAGAGATTTTGATTTCTAGATTGATAAGATCTTGGTGGGATTCATTACTAAGTTCATGGTAGAATTGACTATGTCCTACAATGAAGCAAAATGACAATTATTCAAAGGATCGGAAGGTAAGTACTTGAGATCTATGAAACTATGGATTAAGATGATTTTGTGTGAAAAGGGTGTTTTACAAATGCAATCAGATTATTAGTTTACTTATGTTTGGGAGAAGATCCGAAGAAGAGACTGGAACAACATGAAGTAGAAATATATATAGAATAGCCACTAGAAATAGATCTTGTGGCCAAGATCTGAATACTTTCATAGAAACTAACTATAGCCCTTTTTTGTGTGAATCTGAAAGTGAATAAAACCTTCCTAAGAACCCTAAAGTAACTCCATAGTATTCACCCTTCCAGCCTGAAAGTTCGTTGAAGCCTGAATCGAGTAAAAATCAGGGTGCTTTTGGTTTTCCCCATGCACATACCCCCCATCCCCCTCCCCTTATGAATCACCCTCCCCTAAAGGAATTGGATTAGAGAATCTAGAACAATTCTGGTTTTTATGTGAAAAAGTATGAATAGAAAAGCAAGTCCATGATGAAATTATAAAGAAGGGACAACTTGTCATGACATTCCGAGATAGAGAATTGACATGAAGTATTCAATAAATCAGATCAAATCATTCGCAAATATTAAGACAACACTGGTAAAAGAATTCAAGAAACCGAATTCTGAATCGCAGTGCATCACAAAGTTAAAAGAAATCAAATAAAGACCTAAAAAGTCTGTTTTGGAATTTGACCAGAGATTCAAAGTATTATTGGATAAGGTGAGCTTCGACATAACTCTGCAACAACATAAGGAATGGTTCATAGCTGTGCCACTGCCACATATCAGGTTGCCTTTGACACAACAAGAGATAGAAACTCAAGCCAAAACTCTGGAGATGGCGATGAAATTAGAAGCTTCGCATATAGGAAATACCAATGCAGGCATGCAACAAATTCAGAGTTAGCAAGAAAATTTGACTATGCAGTTGCAAGATATGAAGAAAAGTAAAGAAGTCAGAGAAGAAGTGTGGTGTATGAAGTGCAAAAAAGGAAGCCACTCTAAAGAACAATTCCCACTATTTAGAAGTTATATGGTTAGTGGAGCATCGAATCCTTTGAATGTTGGATCCAACCTATGGTGCAAGATATGAAAAACTAGAGGTGAAAATAGGTCAGAAGATTGTTATTTGTTGCAAAAATATGTGCTCACTGCCATGAACTTGAATTGCAAATTCTATAAATCAGTAGGATATGATGAGAACCATTTTCGAGCTTATGAGCTAATGATGGAGCATGGTGCTGACACTTATAAATGAAAGTGGAAGAACATGATCATGAGGATAATTGGCAACATAGTAGTCAAAGTGGTTATTGAGGAAGAGGATGAGGTGGTGGACAAGGACGTGGATATATTATTTTCTATAACTGCGACCAGCTAGGACACTTCGCTAGATATTGTCAGAATCCTACTATGACATGTAAATATTGTAAAGTTTTTGATAATGTAATTGAAGAATGTCCAATACTTATGGGAAAATTGCAAGAAAATAGAAACCAATAGTCAACACAAAATATACAGATGATGACTGTTGAAAGAAGAATTGATGATCCTAAAATCTATATTGTTACTAGAAGTGAAGCTATGATTGGTGATGACAAAGTAAATGAAAAAAAGGAATTTGAAAATGCGTGGGTTAGGAAGATTGCTGAAAAAAGATCCTATATTTGATATTTGGAAGGAAAAAGAGGTGTTTATGGAAGCAAAGAAAAGCTTTATGGATGATGGATATTTGAAATCTAGTGCACAACCAAAATAGAAATGTAACTATGACATAACATTAGCTTCAACATAGAAACAAGATTTGACACAAGATCAAGAGTCAATGAACCAGGAAGATATTGTAAATTATTTTATGCAAACTTGTATGAAGTCATTAAGAGATCAAAAGGCTATAGAAGCACTTCAGGAATTGATAGATTCATGTGCATCTAAAGAAATACGGCGAAGTGAGTTGCATGAAATTAACAATTTGCATCAGTAGAAGAGAACAGGTAGAGAAATGAGGCTTAGTGCACAAATAAGAGACTATGAGATGGATCACATTATTTTAAATCCGAGATCTGAAGCTAATGTTGTGACGAAGCAGATATGGGAGATAATGGGTAAGCCAAAGTTACAGTGGTCAAATATTCAACTAAGGATGGAAAATCAATAAAATATATTCCCCTTAGGAATAATATTAGGTGTAACATTAGATATTGAAGGACTTCACACTACATATGAATTTGAAGTAATAGAAATTGTGGATGATTGTAACCCCTATCCTGCATTTCTTGGAATTGATTGGTTATTTGATAACATGGTTATAATTAATCTAAAGAAGAGACAAATGATATTTAAAGGGAATAATATGAGGGTGATCTTTCATTTGGATCCATTAGAAGGAGCAAGGTATACAAAGCCAGTTAGAGAAGAGTACTGATATAGATAATATCTATTAGTTGACAACAAAGGAACAAGATTTTTTTAACCCTACTGCAGAAGGAAAGTTAACCTAGGAGCATGATAGTTCTTGTGCATCAGACTTAGAAGAAGAATTGGAGAATTGGTAGAACATGCTACATGAAGTATCTACAAGGCGTTGTGCAAGAGTTACTAAATCAGTTCACTACATTACATCTGAGGTATGTAATCTGCCTTCTTGTGATGGCCTAGGTGATTTTAATATTTTTCTTGATGAATATGAGGAACAAGTTCCGCAAAATAAAAGATTTCTAGCTTTGGATATAGCCCTAAAAGCTACTCCTACTAGATGGTGGGGTACACATGAGAATAATATAGAAAGTTGGCAGGAATGTCAAAGGTTGATGTCGATAAGATTTCGTTAGATAAACACAGAAATGGAGTTAAAATATGATGTTGAAACGAGTCCCAGGGAGAATATCCGGTTATGTACTACAACATGGAAGGAGATTCCACAACAAGAACACGTACATGGGTTCATTCGTACATTGGAGACAATTCCTCATAATTGGTACTTAGGAACAAAGTTGTGACATGGTACTATGAGCTGGGAAGATATGGTTGATGGGTTTATATTGACATTTAGCTTTGAAAATGATTTTCCATAAATAGATTCAACCCTTCAGATAGTTAAGAGGAATATCTTTGAAAATACATCTCCAAGGACATGGAAACAACCTCATTAGGTTGCACAAATAGAACATTCACTAGAATGCTACAACCTTATTGCAGAAGAAGAATACGATCCTCACAAGATTGACATAGAAGAATCGGAATGACACCACAAAGTAAATGGACTTGAGCCAAATATACCATATATAACAAAGCCAGTAAAGACAAAAGAAGGTAAATATAGGATCACAAGAAGAAATAAAGTTTTCAACTATAGGAGATTATTGGGATGAAGGGATAGTCAGCAAAGTGACATAATTTCTTCATGAATATCAAGATTTGTTTCCCACTAAGTTTTCATAAATAAAGGGTATAGTAGGTGATTTAGGAGTTATGAAGATCCTACTTAAGCCTGATGTGAAGCCAGTCAAGAAAATACCTTACATATTGAATTCGAAGTATAAGGACAAATTAAAATTTGAGTTGGATAAGATGATAGCAGCAGGAGTCATTGAATCTGTGGAAGAATCAGAATGGGTAAGTCTATCATGGTACATGAAAATAAAACTCAAGGAGAAATCAGAATTTGTGTTGTTTTGAGGAAGTTAAATGATGCATGCTTACATGATCCTTTCCATACCCCTTTCAAAGATTAATTATTAGACAATGTAAGGGATTATGAATTTTATTCATTTACAGATGGATTTTCAAGATATCATCATATTATAATTGCACTTGAAGATCGACATGTGACCACATTTGCTACAAAATGGGGTTCATATCAATACATAATGATGCCTTTTGGACTAAATAATTCCCTTGATATAGTTTCAAGAGTGGTGGTCCCAACTTTCAAAGAATATATTCACAAGTTTCTACAAGTATACTTTGATGATTAGATAGTATTTGGGTTGTTAAACAAACATACTAGAAGTTTAAGAATTATGCTTGATACATGTAGACAGTATCAGATCTCCCTGAACTTAAGGAAATGCATATTTTGTCTACCTTTTGGTATATTGTTGGGACATATTGTTTTCAAGCAAGGATTGAGGGTAGACATTGTTAAAATTTCTATCACTGTGAACCTACCTCCACCAAAGATAGTAAGACAACTTTGCACTACGTTGGGACATACATGATATTATAGAATGTTTATCAAAGGATATGATCAGATTACTGCACATATGGAAAAAATGTTGAAGAAATATGTCACTTTTCAATGGGATGAAGAATGTCAAAAGAGCCTTGACATATTGAAGGAAAAGATGGTAGTTGCTCCTATACTAGTATTCCCTGATTGGAATAAGGAATTTCATGTACACGTGGATGCTTCTTTTATAGCTTTGGGAGTGGTACTAGCACAACCTGGTGTAGGAGAAATTGATCATCCTATAACTTTTGCAAGTAGGAAGCTATCTAAAGCAGAGAAGAATTACACAACCACAGAAAGGGAAGGATTAGAAATGGTATATGGCTTGCAGAAGTTTAGACATTATTTGCTGGGGTCACATTTCAAGATGTTTATAGATCATTCTGCACTGAAGTATTTATTTAATAAGCCTGTTTTAGGAGAGAATATTTGCAGATGGTTATTGTTGATCCAAGAATATGACTTTGCAATTATTGTTAAACAAGGAAGACTGAATGCAAGACCTGATCCATTGTCAATATTGGAAATAGGTGAAGATCCAACCAATATAGAAGATAATATCCCTGATGTGCAATTATTTGCAATCAGAGTGGAAGATGACTATTTTGGAGACATTATTTAGTTTTTGAACACATGAATGGATCCTTCAAAATATACTACGAAGTAGAAGAAATAATTAGTGGTGAAGGAAGTTGATTTTTCATTGATAACAGGACACTTATAAAATATGGGATCAGATGAGATACTACGCAGGTATGTTCCTGAACATGAAAAGAAAATTATTCTAATAGAGGCTCATGAAAGAACAACTGGTGGACATTATGCAGGAAAAGCTACTACGCAAAAGGCTTTGAGAGAAGGATTGTGGTGGACTAAACTACATAAAGATGCAAAGGAGTATTGAAGAGCTTGTGATATATGTCAAACAACAAGAAAACCTTCAAGAAGGGATGAGATGCCACTGGTACCACAAGTTACATTTCAAGCTTTTGATAGATGGGCTATTGATTTTTTTGGAGCTATTAATCCACCTGCAAAAAGGACTAGTGAAAGGTACATAATTACTACAACTGATTATTTGACAAGATGGGACGAAGCGCAACTAGTAAGGGATTGTAGCGCAAAGAGT
This sequence comes from Pinus taeda, assembly GCA_000404065.3. Classification (NCBI taxonomy): domain Eukaryota; kingdom Viridiplantae; phylum Streptophyta; class Pinopsida; order Pinales; family Pinaceae; genus Pinus; species Pinus taeda. The sequence continues at coordinate 64,042 of APFE030716917.1, read as the reverse complement.
GCTGTGAAGTTCATTTTTGAATACATACTATCTAGATTTGGGTGTCCAAAGATCTTGATGAGTGCCCAAGGTTCACACTTCCTGAACAAGACTATTGAAGCAATGAATGAGGAATTTCAGTTTTATCATCAGAAGAGTACTCTTGATCATCCTCAGGCTAATGGAACTATGGAAGAATTTTAAAATGATTTTGGAGAATACACTAACTAAGGTATGAAATGTAAGCTAAGATGACTAGGACCTTACGATTCCAATAGTATTATGGACTTATAGAACTACATGCAAGAAGTTGACAGATTAGCCACCCTTCTGTTGGGTTGTGTTATATTCTTTCCACATAGTTAACAAGGGGTTTGAGGGGTACCCATAACCCCACTTTATGGGGTCCAAGGCAGCGCCCCGGAAAATTTTGGTTTTGGACCCTATGTTAGGTTGGGCAGACCCACCTATGGTTTTGTGCATGATTTTCACACATGTTTTTTGGATGCGATGGTTTTCGATCCATGGTTTTGGACATGATGGTTTTCGGTCCATGGTATTGGATGCTTCGACATGTATAAATATGTATTGTAACATTGAAAGGAACATAATGAAAAATCAAGCTGGTAGTCCCGGTTTTGGGATCGAGAGGGAAATCTCTGTGTATATGTGTTTTATGTGTTATGCTCTCGCATTTTTATTTTTCCTATGATTTAGAATTCGTATGCAGGTAATTTATGTACGAGGTTAAAACCTACACCTTCAGGTTGGTTTATGGGCAATAAGTTGTGATGCCCATGGAATACATTATGCCTAGCCTAAGGATTGAAAATTTTACAAATATGGCAAACGTTGACATCATGAAGGAAAGAATGTCACCATTAGTTTCTTTGGAAGAAGACACATTTATAGCAAGATTCCATCAGAAAGTAAAAAAAGCAAGAGAAAAGGCTTTGCATGATAGGCACATTAAGCAAAAGAAATTCCAATTAGGAGACCTTGTTATCCTCTATGATAGTAAGTTTGTGAAGTTCCCAAGAAAAGTCAAAATGCATTGGTTAGGTCCATATGTTATCAAGTATATTACTGACGGAGGCACCTTTTAGTTAGCGAAGTTAAATGGAGAGTTGATTCAAGGAAGAGTAAGTGTAAGTAGCTTAAAGTTATACAGAGAAAGCCATGTCCCTACAACTTCAATATAAGGAAGAAAGGATAAAAGTCTTAGTGCCACCTGCAGTTGAAAGTGGGAATTGGACTATAAACTATTTACTTTGCTACAGTCTGGGGTATGTAAAAGCTCGCAAAAGATAGGATATGCACGACAGAGTGGAACGCATCAAAGTTTGTTGGAAAATAGAAATATGACTATTAAAAGGGAAAAATACTTGGAAACTTGCATTTATGAGGACAAATTGGCAAAATATAAGGATAGATATGAAATTAATGAGTAAATCTAAATGCAATCTGGACAAAATCAAATCTAATGATGGGATTCAAATTTTAGAATTGTTATAAATAAGCCACCTCCTACCCTTATTAAGAACTTTGCTAAATTGAGAGCTTGAGTGTTCCTAGTGTGAATAAATTGCAAAGAATTTCCAAATGAACGTTCTGTCAACTGAAGAATTTGTGCATATATTCAACGAAAGAGGCATAGAAGGAGTCAATGGAAGCAATCGATGCAGCAACCGTTGGTACGCCTGTAGCATCAGTTGAGATGCCTGTAGTAGAATTAGTTGCAAGACCATCACCACAGAAACAAAGGAGATCCCTAAGGAAGAATATCTCTAAGGAAGTGAAAAGCAAGAAGAAATAAGAGAAGAAGGCTGCTAAACCACAGGAAAAGCCTGAACTAGTTAAAGACAGTGACGAAGAAGTGGAGGAGATACAAGCAAAGGAAGGTGGTGAATTATTTTTATCACCCTTACCACCATACATATCGTAGAGGAAAACAAATTCCAAACATGTAAAAGAATAAAAAGATGTGAAGTATGGAACATTTACACCCTTGTTTCTAGAAGAAGTACCCCTTAAAGGAGAAGTTTTAGGAAAAATTTCATAGCTCAAGTTCACAGATTATGATTTTAATGACAGGAAGATTTACCCTTAGTTCACACCAGACCGATATTTGAAATAGGTGCACTACCCGAACAACAGAGTGACAGGGTTAGAGACACAGAAATGGGAAAATGGGTTGGCATAGTCAAGACTTCTAAATATGTTACATGTACCACACTTCGACAAAAGTGTAGCAAGCACAACATGTGTGAGGAAATTTCTCATGCTAGTGCATAGTGGAAACTTATGGTGGGAAATAAGATCCCCATAGACCCTATGCCGATATGGAGGGTCACAATATTGTCATACCAAGGATGGAACCCCATGGAGGAGTTTGTTGGAAAGGATCAGGACCATGCTATAGCAGAAAATATGAAGAAAATTTTTGGGTTGGTCAAAGGAAAGAGGGGCTACGAAATAAATCCTATTAGCAACCAAGTAGTTCACTTCATGATGCACATATTGGCCGGGAAGATTATGAGGAAATGTTGAGCGGACAAAGTTCCTACATCGGTGGTTTCATTAGACATGTAGTATTTCAATGGGTTTTAGTATAACTGGGCCACATACCTATGCAAGGCATTCATGGATGACTTCCGTGAGGTCTAGGACCAAGGTACAACTTTCCACTATGCTTGGTTGATTTTGGTTATTACTATGTTTGCATGGAGAGAACCAAGGGAGTTGCATTTCCCTTAGATGCCTACATATACTTATGAACCCGCAAGGTATGCTTCGCTATGGTTTACCACCAACGCATTGCGTGTATAATAAAAAAAATATTTTTTGTACTATACCACATGGATTTTCATATTCTAGTGAACTAGCAACCTCGACTCTCGCTGAGCTTATATGACCAATATAGATCTTTGGCGAAGTTCAAAGCATATTTTCACAAGGTGTACATACATGCGTGCAAGGATGCAAAGTAGAAATGTCATATCATGCCATATATGGTGGTTGCAGATGATGTTGTCACATAGATACATGAATGGACGAAGAATGGATGACCCCACTTGAGGTAAGAGGAGACAGTGAGACAAAAGGAGAAGAGGTGGACAATTTGCAACATGGTGAAGCCAGTGGAAAAGATATGGAGAATGATGAACATGAGTTAGAGGAGGAAGAGATACATGATGAGGGTCAGCAGGATCTTCTTGAGGGAGATGAGTAGACCAATGAGATAGAAAAGGCAGAAACATAAAAATCTGTCACAGAAAAGAGGAAGGCAGAGGGTGAAGTTTCCTCAAAGAAAAAAAAGAAGTAGAAGTTTGATAAAATGAAGGATATCATGGTATTTACTGAAGAGGAGTTAGATGGAATTAGTGGTAGGATACATGAAGCAACAAAAAATAATGGAACAGTGTTGAAGATCGCTATGGTGCACTTCTGACCGGTTTTGTAGAGTGCATCACAAAATTGGAAGATACTGATGCAGATGGTCAAACAACCCATGCAGATAGAGGAAAGGGTTGGAACAGAAAGGTAGATAGAGCCTACGCTTGCAGTGAGGCTGGATAAGATACCTGCAACAACCTTACATTTTTATTCTGTCGAACTACAACAACATGCTACAGAATGGAAGCACATCAACATGAAAATCATAGCAGTGTCGTTGCCAAGACTACACAAGGTACACATGGAGATAATTGAATAACTAAAGATAAGGGAACAACATACATCGCAACTGAATATACATGTGGAAAAAGAGAAAAGTGCATTGTGGTAGAAGCTTGAGCAAGTGATGGAAGAAAATGATCAAATGGCAGAGGAATGCCAGAAGATCAAGGAGGTAGTTGAAGCCACAATAAAGAGATTCCAAACATTGATGTCCAAGAGGAAGAGCCAGTAGAACAAAAGGTCGCGAAGCTCGGCCTTGTAGTGAGGGGGTATAAGGATAAAATTGTTGAAGTGAAATTCAAGTATGAAATGTAGATTAGTGAGCTGCACATGAAACTATAGCCAACTGTGCCATAAGAAGTGAGGGATCAAAGGAAGACTGAGCTAAAGACTGTAATGGCCAACATTTCTGCAACATTGGTAGACCATGGGAAGTTGTTATATGAAATTTTACAAATTTAGACTTCGTTGCAGGAAGATCTAAATGTATAGAAACTATTGGAAGAAATGCAATAGAACAAGGAATAGCTAGAAGAGATTTGGGCATCTGTGAATATCTTACCCATATCATAGAGGCTTGTGAATATCAATGAGAGTAAGACCCTCCAAAATAACATAGCAGAACTAAAGAAGGAGGAGCATATTTTGATAGAGAGGACTCAACCTGAGCAGGATGAGGCCCTCCAATTATCACAAGAAATGGATGAGAATCTTCATAAGCTTCGACAAAAGGAAACATTGTTGGTACAGAAGGCTACAGAACATGTAACACAAGCACTATTGGAAGAAGCACGTAGTGAGGACAAGAAGGTAACAGAAACACTCCAATAGTTCAACCAAGCCTACAATTGCATCACAACAAAATCAGAGGCAAAGTAGTAGAATGACTCTGGATGAGCCACATGTGATTGTTGAGGGCCGATTGGGCACAATCTAATTTGTCCTAGATTTTGATAAAAAATCCATATTTTTGGAAGCAAAGTGAAAAGTAAAGGATGTAGCAGAGCGTGAAGTTGACTGCACAGTGGAGTAGTGGAGCACTAAAGAGGGCTGCATAATAGATATACCATGTGGTATATGGGATTCATACCAGGTCAAAGACCCTCCCTTTGTTAAAATAATGTAATTTTGTATATGTTTAATGGTTTTCAGACCATAGTAGCTTGTATTAGGGGAGTCCATGGTATATGGACCATGGTATTGAAATGATGGACCCTTAATGTAATAAAATATAATAGGGTCAAATAATAAAGAAAAGAATCATAAATCATCTGATGATCCAGATCTATATTCTGGTTGTATCTTGTTGATCAATACTTTTGAAGGAAGGCAAGGCTCTACAGTTGAGTGTGTGGAGGCTTGAGTCTATAGTTGAGTGTGCAGACTGCCTGCAACTCAATGCATAAGCTAAGAACTATTTGTTGTAAAAATTCTCTATTATAAGAAATATTTCTTGTGGAAGTAGTCCCGCATTGGGATGAACAACCATAAAATCTATGTCTTCATGTGTTTATTTGCTTAATATCTATTGTAGCATGGTAATTCATCACAATTGCATATTGTTTCAATGCAGTGAACTTTATGGATATATATGATATGTTTTAAGTGATGAATGTAATATGGTGAAGTAATGTATGAATTAAAATTAATTTATGAATGTTAAATATCATAAAACACAAAAATAACACATCGCATCATCCCTCAAGGTTGAAGTAACCTGGTTTTACATCCTCCCATAGTCACTTTGGGTGAGATTGCGATATGATTTCATGTCGTTGCTGAAAGGGACAACGATTGGGGGTTTTGTTAGTGCATAGTAAAAGAATAAAACTTGGGTCAACCCAACCTAAAGCCAACAATTTGAAGCACCCTAAATGACAACTTATATGTTTCAAAATGTGACATGACCATGGCGGCTTATTGGATGCCTACCCCCAATGGTCCTAACTTGAACTATAATTTATTTTATGGCCCCTATGGAGAATTTAATGTGGTAAAGGTTATGGTTACTTCTAGGGAGTCTTAATTCACTTATGGTGTGAAAAGGTAAGCTAAAATAAACTAAGAACAAAGGTTCCTGAAACTGGATGCCCTTTGTAGCAAAGTTTAGACTAGCTTACCGTGTGGAGCGTAATGTGTGTGCAAGTGAAAAAGTGAGCATACAAAAGTGTGTAAATATGTGGATATATGATGATCCTTTACACAATTCGATTCTTACTCTAAGTTTTCCTTCCTATTACACTTTGTGTGCCTAAAAGGGAAATGGAAAAATCAAGTGCTTTATGAAAGCCTTTAGATGCAAGCCCGAGATCATCTGGAAGATGCAAGGTAAGAAGGAGAACCCCCATTTATTTAATAACACAAGTTCCGTGTCCCAATACTAATTAAGTAAAATGTTTTGGGTAGTCAAAAATATGTGTGGATTTTGGTCCACTTTCTCTCCTCCTAATTAAGCTATGTGACTTGTGAAACAAAATAGAAAAATAAGTTGGAAAGATGGGTGGATAATGGTCACTTACTCTTCCTCTAACTAAGCTATGTTTTGAAATGAAAATTTTGAAAGTCAGAATAAGTAACCCTATTGATTATGGTTAGTAAATATATTAAACAATCTATCTCACTGTAAAAAAATTGCAGAAGTGTGGGAATGTTATGAAACCAGCTCAAAAAAGATAGAAAAGATAGATCAACGCCTTAGAATTCAGCCTCTTCGAGGGGGCAACCTCCTTTACATTACATAAATGAACAATTCTTCGATGAT
>APFE030716917.1:1472-17817 GCA_000404065.3 Pinus taeda | reverse complement strand
TACACTGAAATTTGTCACCCTGACTATCTGCAGTTTATGTGGCCTCATCAAATAGCCACATTGTCCTCTTTGTCAAGCCCCATACCTCTGCTCTTCATGTCAAAACTTCAAAGAGAGAGAAAGTCACTTGAAAACATGTTTATCTCTGGGTACGCAGTTTCTCTCTAACTTTCCTGCGTGTACGCACTCCACATACATTAGACCTGCGTAGTAATACGCTCTGTATACTAAAGCTAGGGTGCGTACCCCTGTAAAGGTCAAAAGGCGCAAGTTTCATCTTTAAAAAGTTACTTGTGGTCACTTCTAGAGCCTTCTAGAAGAGTCCTTGACGTGTATTGAGCGCCTCCAGATGGTTCATGCACCCCTATGATAGAGGAGCTTATCCCATCAAGAGAGGAGCTACCCCATCCAAAAGAGGGAGTATCCCATTGATGTTGGAACTGAATAACCTCCTCTAGAATACTATAAATACAGGCATTGGGCCAAAGGGGGAAGAGGTTGAAAGCTGAACATTCTATAGGGTAAATGCTGCTGGAATTAGGACTTCCATTTGTTGACTTGTGAGGAGAGATCACTATCCTTCCTTGTTGCCATAGTGGGAGTGGGTGAGCTTGTCAAAGTAGAAGAAATCTCTTGCTGGACCCTGGGAGGAGCTTGCACAACACCAAGGCTCAGGTTGTAATGGTTCCTTTGATTATTTAATACAAATAAGTCCATTCTTCTCAATGATTTGTTAATGAATTATTTCATGTATTCCTTGGTCAATATGATAGATATGCTTTATTTTTTGATGAATATTCAGATGCTATGTAATCGTTTGCTTTGTTAGTGTATGCAGGTCTGAAAGTGAAGGAGGAGCTCATCTGGATCAGCAAGGCTGGACTGCTACAACAAGCGTTGGACCTAAGTTAAGATCGAAAACATTTGAATTCTCATAGAATAATGTGTGTTTAGAGAAGGATTGCTCTTGTTTGGTTTGTTTGTCACTAGAGAGTCTTAGACTCCTAGGGAGGTTAGATTTGTCCGCAAATATAACTCATTCCGTGTGACAACCTTATTCCACATACCTTCAGGTATATAGGGTGGTGTTATGGTACGTAAAGTATAAAGGAATGCTATCACTGTACGGTTTTGCATTAGACAACGCTAACATGGATTGGGCCTCCACGTAATTTTGGGTATATATAGGAGGACTACATTAGGTTACTATCCATCCATAGGTAACCGAGTTGGCCACCTTGTACACTGTGATACACCAAACACAACATTCAGGGAGATTTCCTGCCCGTACTTCTCAGTTCACCGGGAGGTATTCTGCAGTTCACAATTATTTGGTAATCCTTTCGCATAGATTATCACTCTTTTGTCTTGTTTTGTTTTGTTATTTTGATTAAAATAAAATTAATTGATCACAGATAACATGTTCCATGTCACTCCTTAGTTGATTTTAGGTTGAGACATATGACAACAACTCTGGAGTCTACTAATCACGAAATTCCTTTTAATGGGAATCCTAGTCCTTTTCCTCCTTTCGGAAATATTGGTGCTCCTTATATGGCTACATTGTCCCTTATGAGACTCACCATTGGCTTGCTAGTATGGTTGTTCTCAAGATCCTTGACCCTACAACCGAATATTCCTACAATTGGACAAAATCAACCTCCAGTTGATCTTAAAGTTGACCCTTTGCCTTCTTCGTTGGTTGTTTCTTCCTTCCCTTCTTCCTCTTCGCGTAGTGCAAGTATTGACACTAGTAACTAGGTGGCTAAGAAGAATAAGAAAGGGAATAAGAAGAAGAGGAAGAAAATTCAGTAGGGGGGCAACCAAACAACCATTGCTTCGAACGCAACTTCTGATGAGAAACTGTCCGTTAAGCCTCACAAAGTTCGATATCCATGCAAACTTTGTACGCAATACCATCTTCTTCGAAATTGTTATGGTATTCCTTGGACCTTACAAGAATGGTCTTCTCATTCACATCATCCTATGTCATCAATTTCTGGAGGTCATGCTGGTGACACACCATCAACTAGTGGTAGTAAAGTTCATGGAAAGAAGGGTAAAGTTAAGTTTCCTTGTAGGTTATGTGAAGGGAATCACCCCATTCACATTTGTCCCTATCTGGATCAAGCAAAAAAAGTGTTGGATAACCATCTTGCTTCTCCACAGTGACTTCCATTTGGTTACAAGAGACTCATGCTTAATTCTTCACTAGTTGATGAACTAGTTGACCAAAATCAATCATTGGTCGAACCCACTCTCTATGAATGTGAATCCCATGAGTCTATACCTGACCAATCATAGTTCGAGATAACAGTTTGTTATGGACATATTTTGGCACTACAAACCCAATCTTATATGTCGATAAACCAAGGGCTCTTTAACCCCTAAAAGTGTTGTTTCATACCCTAAAGGATCATGGTCAACTGATTACATCATTCCCCAAATGTTCCACCTGAAAAACCACTCAGGACTAGCCAAAACTAGACCATACTAACTGCTCCATAATTAGGGTGTGATGAATACTAACTCCTACACTAGCCAGGTGTGATGCATACTGAAGAGGTCTTCTGTGGTTTGCGATGAGCGAGAATGGACAAATGTCTAAGAAAGTTTGCTAAGTGGATGCTCATGTAATCTTCTAGAAACTTCTCCTATGACACTTTCCTCTCTGAGTTCGCCCAGGGATGATTAAGAGATCCAAGAAATCTCCAAGTGGAACCAAGATCTAAAAGTGGAATGACACTAATCAAAAACCCATTGATGACTCACACCCTTGTAGACATCTATAAATGGACCCCTCATCTAAGAGATCTAGAGGCTGGAATTTTGTAATTTGGAAGGAAGTGCTAATAGTTTTTCTTTGAGAAAGAGGCATTGTATTGTTGGGTGATCTTGCTTTTCATGAGGTGAAGAGGGCTTTGATGCTGGGAGGATGATGTTGGATCAGACAGTTGGGTCGTAATTCTCCCTTCTATTTTAATAAAGTTCTTTGAGTTTTCCTCCATACAATCGTGTACTTGTGAATCTTATTATTTGTGAATGCCATTGCATGTTCAATTTATTTTTGATTCTATATTGTTTATGATATAATAGATCAAGTTTCTTTGATGGTGTTTTGTTACTTTGTTTCTACAGGTATTCTCTAAGCGGGACAAGTAGGAGAGGAGTAGCAAGCTCTATCAAGGGGGAGAGAATTCAAGCAAGGAGTCAAGTGGAAGATCCAGGTTGGTCCCTTTGCTTCTCTCTTATCTATCATACATAAAGGAAATCACAATTTTCTTTGATTGTTTGTTTCTAGGATATTTGCCAATCCTAGTGGGACTCACAGATTGAAAAGACACTAGTTTTCCAGGAAACAAAATGGTGAATCTGCTGGGGATTGAATAGTTTGTTTTTTTTTTTGTTGATTGTTTATTTTATAAACTATAGATGGAGCATGAAGTTAGCCAGATAGCATTCAAACTGCTCTTGCTCTACAATTGCAAAGTAGATGAATGCTACTTTAGTCAATCTCTGGCTTAGTTTATGAGTCGAACATCTAACTTATAAGCATTTTGGATGCTCTGTTGGTAGCTCAATAACCTCTTAAGATCATTCCTATGTAATTTTCTCTTTACTATCCATAATAGCTCAGCTTAACTCACTGAAATCAGCTGCAAATTTGAGCCAAAACCCATCTCAGTTGCGCTCCCTGGCCCATCGCACTATCTGTCACTGTAAGCCAGTATGCATTGCACTTCTCGAGTGTAGCAGGTGCGATGCATCCCTGTTTCTATGAAGCCCAGGTGCGATGTCTGAGTAATCCTATTTCTCCTCTTGAAATTTGGGGGTTTTGTCCTTGTTTTCAGCTCTGTTTAGTTGTTTTTGCTGCTTATTAACAACACCTCAATGTTGAAGCCTACCTGCGTTACATAGTTTAGCCTCCGTTGATTAGGATTAGTAATTTTGTTTTATGTGTTTTTCCATCATTTACAATCCTTTGTCGAAACGTTGCTTAAATTGAATTGTTGTTTTGGTACAAAAAGTGTCATAACTGTCATTTTGTGTCAAAAAGAGAAGTGTCATTGAGTCTTCCTTCCCTAGATAGTTGATTGAACTTTTTGTCATGTACTTGATTTGATTTGTTGATATTTGAAGTGTCAAAAGCATTTTCTATTCGAAATTGAAAAGTGTCGTTCAGTCTTCCTTTCCATTTTGAAAGAGAAATTGTCGAAATGTCACTTTGAGTAAAATATTTCAGATCTTTGCTATACTTAGTTTTCCCTTTTTGGCATTTTTCACATTAAAGGGAATGAAAAACAAATACATGCATTTGAATTTGCATTTAGACTGTGTGTGAAAAACGATTTAGGAAAAGTGCATTTAGTGTATGCTCTTTGCTCTTTGCTCTTTGTTCTAAAGAAATTGAATCTTATTTCCTTAGTAGTTAGGATTTTCATTGCTAGAAATAAAGAACGATTGTTTATCATTGTAGATTTCATTTTTAGGAATTTTACATCTACATCATGTGGTGAACCTTTGAAAGGAAAACTTCTAAACAAGATCAATTCTAAAATAAATTTCAATGAACTTAACAACACTTTGGAACCCAATGCAACACATCTAGAGGTCTAGGCTAGAGACGTGTTCTAGTGTCGTAAAATCTATTAACTATCGTTTTCATCGAAGGTTGGGTGATTCCTCCTCTTTGATACAACAAGTGCTAGCACGGACTTGTGCTCCCCGTATCGTCGAGTATATATTGGGAGACCATAATAGGCTTATAGCCTTTATCCATAGGAAGCCATGTCTTCTGCCCTATCGATCGCAATGCACTGAACACAACGTTCAGGAAGATTGATTGTTGTACATAAGTCCTTGGTAATTTCTCTTTAATTTATCACCAAGGTGTATTTTGCAGTTTTTCAATTGGTTTGGTAATCCCTCTGTCTAGATTTCCAGAGTAGTCACTTTCATTCCTTTTCGACTCCTTAAAAGAAAAGGTCCATCTAAGCACTTGTCCCTTCAGGCTCATTAAAAATCAAATGGGACTGGAGTCATCTTTAGCTTTTTCTCAACTCTTAAAAATTGAAAAAGAAAAGTTGTGTCAAAGCATCATTAAAAATTATTTAATTTGGAACAACATCATTTTCCCTTAATTTTGAGTTCATCAAGTAATTTTCAATCATGGAAGAAAGTCAATCAAAACCCCGTCGTTTGCGGAGACTAGCGAGTCAACTATCTTTGACTCCAGAAACGAGACCATTCCGGGAAAAACGGTCTCGTTTAACTGAGTCCAATTCTCCTGGTTTATTTGAAACTTGTGTTTCAACATCATCAGAGACTATGGTTACTCCGATCATTTTTCGTACATCTGCCTTTATAGAAGAAGTTCCGTAGTTACAAGAGGACATTAGAACTGATCCTAGTGTAATGGTAGACACTTCTATACCTGAAACAACTCCAGCTAGAGCTGATCTAGAGACTGAAGTTCACTTACTTGAACATCTGGAAGTTGAGTTCCAGAATTCAGAAGGTGTCACCCCTCCAGTATCTGTCACTGCAGAAGCTATACCTTCTTTGGCTCCAGAAATATGTTACGGACCTGACGGTCTACCTTTTCCACTTGGAATGATTTCTATAGAGGAGATAGTAGAGGATCTTTTATCCAATACCCCATTACATTTTGAAACTGGGATCCACTTATATCCTTCTACCCCTGAAGTTAGTTCTTTTAATCATCCTTCATCGCAAGTTCCTGTCGAATCGCTAGTCAATATTTTGGATAGACTAAATATGTCTGAGCAACAATCAACATCTAGGACTATACCATTTGTACAACTACAATAGAACATCCTACTGCCATTTCTACAATGTTTGTTGGTATACCATCTGTCCCAACTAGTTATCAATCACTAGATGGAGTCCACTCAGGGACTGTTTCGACAACATGGTCTGTTCCTTTTTGTTCATCCGAAATCCTATCTAGCATTTCTTATGTTGAAGCTTAGCAAATTCATCCTACATGCCAGTATCAATTTGGGCAGTCTGGTCTTCAAAGACCGATATATCCTTTGAGCACTGGATTGCTGCCATATGGAGGGCAGTATGATTTTTCATTGTTCCCTCCTGGAGAAAAACCATATGAGAGTTCACAACAAAATTTAGGTCAAACTGGAATTACATCCAGTGGTTGTGTACCAATATTGCCTCAACAACCAAGGGTTCTATATTCAATGCAACCGGTCCAACCTGTGTCAAATCTTCCCACTACACCTGCTATTGTGACTTTATCACAAGTACAAGCACTGCTTGTTGTATGTCAACCTCAAGTCTCTTAGGTTGTAATACAATAGCCTCTTGTCTCTATGGCTCAATCACAACCTCAGGTTAGTGCTGCCTTACCTGGAACGACTTAGGCTCAAACGGGTACTATTACTCTGTATCTTGGTCAATCATCCAGTATTGGGAAACAAAAAATGGTCCAACAACCATGGCTGGTGCAATATCAACAACCGTAATTCCAACAAACTTATCAAGGACCTGAGCAACAAGGCTTTGTAGGTAATGGACAACTGCATTTTAAAAATAGTTATCAACAACCATACTATAATGGTTATGTCCAACAACCTTATCAAAGTTACCAGCATCAGATACATTATGTTGGTATGCAAAGACCTACTGCTCAGGCAATCCCATCATATCCTAGGTATGCTTCACCAAACCTGAATCAACAGTTGCCTTTTGTAGTGACTCTAGAATTACCAGATTTGAATTGGTTGATGAATGATCCAATTGCATATGGCCCTTGGTGGCTAGCGATTCCTCATAAACTTCCCTCCAATATTCCTAAATTCAATGGAAATCTAGTGAATATCCATCAAATCACATAATGACTTTTCATTTGTGGTGCTCATCTAACACCCTAAATGATGATTCGATTAGGCTTTGCCTTTTTCAGAGAATTCTCATTGGTATTGTAGTGAAATGGTATATTGAATTTCCTAGAGCTTCATTTGACAACTTTAGTGCCCTTGCCACTACTTTTCTAACCCACTTTTAGTTACCCATAAGGTACGAAATGGGAACAGAACTCCTTACCAACTTTAAATAGACAATAGCCACTCACATATCTGGTCATATTCATGAGTGGAAATGTCGTTGTTAAATGGTAAAGAGTTATGTTCCTGATCAGCTTCTAGCTGAGTGGTTTATTAAGTCATTATTGCCTTCTATTATTGAGGATGTGGCGAAGGGAGGAGTTGTCACTGAAGAGCAAGTCATTTCTCATGATCAATATTTAGATTTAATCTATACTTAGTCTGGCATGCTCTACGAAAAAGTTCTTGACACTCCTAGACCAGAATTTTCCATTTCTCCCCCTCCTAAATCAAACAGGGACTCTCAAGCCGAAGATAGTGTGATTGGTACCTCAAGCACGCAAACTGCGAAGGCTCCATCTAGTACAACCCTTGAATTTTCTATTCAAAAAGCAAATGAAAAACCTCTTGCCTCGGAGATTAATTTCGTGTCATCTGACAAGGTCAAGAATCCAAAGCAACTAGGGGGCAAGAAAAAAGGGAAAAATAATAAGAATAAACAGGAGAATTAAACTTCTGAAAAATCTTCCGAGAACCCTACTAGGCAAAAGAAACCTTGTGATCCATGTTACATTTGTAATGAGTACCATTTCATGAATAATTTTCCACATCGAGCTGAGGTTACGAAACTCTTAAAGGCTTCAAGTACCTCAGCGGTGTTGACTGATCCATTTTCGAACCTAGAAACTAATCTGGTTGCTATCGATCACGCTTCCACATCCCAAGTGCTTATGCTATCCATCTCGAAACAGAAAAATGATGCTTTGATATCAACAAGGAACAAATATTATGGGAATCCATAGTCGTCGAACAACTTGGCTACAGATCAACCCAATAGTTTGGAAACAACTTTGCTGGAAGTTGTTCCACCCATCATCCCTGAATTAACTATAAAGCTGCCAAAGGGAGTAGTACATAAATAGACATTTAATCCTTATGCCTGAGCAACACAAAATTATAATATAGTGGAGGATCTAGCTCAATCACCATCTGCTATGTCGACACTTGAAGTACTAGAGAATTGCCCCTCCCAAAAATAGGCTTTGTTATCAGCAATAGGTGGGATTGATCCAGCGGATTCCAATCTTGTGGCCTTTAACCATAAAGGATACAAACCTCAGTGGCCGACCCAACTTGCTTTCCTTATATAGGTAAAAGCCCTTAATAAAACTGTTCATCGAATAATCATTGATGAGGGGGTATCTACCTGTATTATGTCAATGAGTTGGTGGAAAACTTTAGGCTCACCACCCTTGTCATGAACATCAATGACACTAAAAACGTTCGATGGAAGAACATGCACACTGTATGGGATATTAAGTAACTTGCAAGTTGAACTGGGGGGCAAGACAGTAGAAATTAAAGTCGAGGTCATTGATGGAAACCTTGACTACAATATCTTACTGGGAAGGCCCTAGATTTATGCTATGGTTGCTGTTGTGTCAACATATTTTAGAAATATTGCATTTCCCTTCCAAGGTGGAATTACAATCGTTGACCAACCTTTTTCCCCAGCAGTTCACAAGCTACTAGAAGCATTCCATTGATCCATGAAAGTTCTCAATCGCTTCAAAATATCAGAGTAGGTCTCCTAATAGACCCTTCCTTAATGGGTACTTTAGACCTCCCACCTCCAAGTAATCTGGAGGAAGTGGCCACAGTGGAAACCTGTCATATGATATCTTCTACATCATCAAAGATTAAGAAGAAATATGACCATTTTGATAGTGTGGATCATCGTGCGGTGCTGCCCCCAAGCCCCATAGAATCTTTGTAGCAATCACTTTTCTGGGCCTGGGGAGCGAACCCAAATCAACACTCAGAGAGTGTTTGGGTAGATAGTTCTCTAGAGTATGGTACCTCTTATGATCCTTGGTCTTGTATACATTCTATAGACAAAGGAATCATTCAGTCGATGATGATAGGAGAGACACCGTGGGAAGATTACCACCATCATTCCCACCTTCAAGATAACAATGAAGATTATTCAAGTGACCTTAATCATCCTTCAGTTTTTGATTTTCTATCAAATATTGTAAATACAGTGGATTCTGAGTGAAATGTGTCCAATATTGAGGAAACTATCGCCATTAATATCTCAACCAAACCTAATGTTGTAGAGAATATTCATGTTGGCAAATATTGTTCTCCTTCAGAACTGGAAATATACTACGCTCTCTTTCACAAATTCAGAGATGTCTTTGCATGGTCATATGAAGAAATGCCAGGGATTGACTCGAGCAAAGTTGAACATGAAATCAAGATGTATCGAGATGTCAAACCAGTACAACAATGGCTTCGATTGGTTCACACGAAGAAAGCTGCTGCCATTAAGGAAGAAGTTGAAAAACTTTTGCATGTTGGTTTCATTTACCCTATTCCTCTCACTGATTGGGTATCGAATATTGTTCCTATGATGAAAAATCAAGGAACGATTAGAGTGTGCATCTATTATAGGGATGTAAATCAAGCGTGTCCAAAGGACAACTACCCTACACCCTTCATCGACTAGATAATTGATGAATGTGTCAGATTTTCTGGGTACAACCAAATGAATATCCACCCACAGGACTAGTCGAAGACTGCATCTATATGTCCATGGGGCACATTCACATACCGTAAACTACCTTTCAGTTTGAAGAACACAGGGGAAACTTTTCAGAGGGAGATGAACTATGCCTTACATGACATCAAGCACATCATTCAATCGTATCTCGACGATCTACTAGCTCATTTTCGAAAGCGGACTGATCATCCGCAACATTTGAGAGCCATATTTCTACATTACCAACACTACAAGATAAAACTCAATCTGCACAAGTGTGTGTTTTGTGTTGGTTATAGTCGATTACTTGGTTTCATAGTTTCTAAGGATGGAGTTCGACTCGACCTATGTAAGGTTCAGGAAATCCTTGACATGTCTCCACCTTCAAATTTTCTTTAGATTCAGAAACTCCAAGGGAAATATAACTTTCTAAGGAGGTTCATTCCAAATTACGTTGAACTTGCTAAAGATTATATGCATCTTTTGAAAACAGAAATACCCTTCAACTAGGATCACGTTGCGCAAGCTTCCTTTGATGCTTTAAAAGGTTCCCTAGTAAAAGCATCATTAATGTATGCTCCTGACTATCAAAAATACTTTAACATGTATCTCGCCACTACAGTTACAACCATCAGCATGGTTTTGGTGCAAAAAGAATATGGAATAGAACATCCTGTGTATTATTTAAGCCACAACTTAAATGATACAAAAAGCAAGTACTCCTATGTTGAAAAGCTGGATTGAGCAGCTGCTCAAGCAATATAGATATTTCGACACTATATTCTCTTTTGCAAAACTACCATCTTGTCAGATTGTAACCCTATGACCTACATTCTATCGCGTCAATTACTAGGGGGAAAATATTCCAAATGGATAGCCATTTTGCAAGAGGTTGATCTGGAATTCACCAAATCCAAATCAAAGAAATCTCTTGTCTTCGCGGAGTTACTTGGTGACCTCCCATCATCTTCCAACAATTTAACATCGAAAGCACAATCGTGGATGAGACTCTGTTTCTGATATCATCAAGTGATCTGTGGTACAGAGATATACTGGTCTATCTCCAAACCCAAACCTTTAGGCCTAACACCTCTCGCTCTGAACAACAGTGTATTCGATACCAAGAAAAAGACTACATGATCGTTAGTGATACACTTTACCGTCGTGGTGTCGATACAGTTCTGTGAAGGTGCCTCATGCATGAGGAGGTTGAAAAAGTCCTGAATGACTATCATTCAGGTGTGTGTCGGGGGCACCTATCTGGTTATGCTATTGCACAAAATATCTTATGAGCTGCTTACTTCTGGCCCACTATATTCAAAGATTGCATAATTGCAGTCAGAAGTTGCCGAGCTTGTTAGATTGTTGATCGCAAAACCAGATTTCCACCTGCACCGTTGCATCCAGTAATTATTGTGGGGCCATTCGGTAAATGGGGCATAGATTTCATGACATGTAACCCCACCTTGGCTAGGGGGCTTGGGTATATTATAGTTCTTGTCAACTATTTTACAAAATGGGATGAGGCGATGCCTACATTAAACAACAATGGTGAAACGAATACTCTTTTCTTTTTTAATCATGTAGTCTCTAGATTTGGTGTTCCACAGGCTATAGCCACAGATCATGGATCACATCTTCGCAATCATAGGATGGTTGAATTGACTGCCAAATTAGGACTGTGACATGATGGTTCTACTCCATATTATCCGCAGGCTAACGGACAGGTTGAGGCAATCAACAAAGTCCTTAAGCCCATGTTGCAAAGAATGATTGGAGTCCACAAATGGAGTTGGCATTTAATCCTGTACTCATCTCTGTGGGCATATAGGACATCGGTGAGAAATGTGACTGGATTTATGCCCTTCCAATTGGTGTATGGTCTGGAAGCTGTCTTACCAATTCAGTGCGAAATTTCATCTCTCAAGCTCACAATTGATCTTCTTCCCGAAACTTTGGAGGAAGAGGTTCGTTTCTTGAAACTAATCCACTTGGATGAAACCTGTCGTGACACTACGCTAGCTAATGAAGCACATAAGAAACATGTTAAGGCACAATTTGATAAGAATGTCAAGCCTCGTGTCTTCTCAGAAGGTGACTTGGTCTTGCTTTATGATCACGATTCTGGAAAATTGGGAGCAGGTAAGTTCAAACCACATTTTTAAATGAGTATTGACAAAAGGAGCCTACGAGCTGGTAGATTATGATGGGATTCCACTGTCACAGCCCTAAAACGAGTTGTATCTTAAGCATTACTATGATTGATTAAGTGTGGTAATCTCTTTGTATATATGCTTTTTTTATATTTTTATTTTCTTTTAGAGTTGTCATTTTGGTTAGGTAATCCACTTTGCATTTGTTGCAGATGTCAAACTTTTTGGAACCATTTGTCGGGTATGCCAATGAAGCTAGTCATAGTACATGGAAACTATCTTCTGCAGCCTGGGCCATTTTTGCTCCAAGCGGTGAGTTTGTGAGTTTCAGGGGGATATGTATTGGCCGATCAATGAACAACATCACTGAGTATAGCACATTGATTAAACTTTTCTTTGATGCCATTTCGCATGTCATACGCTGACTTGTTGTCAGGCTAGATTCGCAACTCGTCATTCTACAGCTTACTGGCATCTATTCCGTTCAGAACATGGCTATCTATCGTATGTTCCTAAAAGTCAAGATTTTGGAAAGACAATTTGATTCCATTCAATATCAACACATTTCCAAAAAATTAAACACATTAGCTGTTTTATTAGAGAATTATGTGTTAGATAGACATTTGCAACATTTGTAAGAAAAGCATTTCACATTAACATTTGCATTAGTATCGCATAACTTAACCAAAATAAAACTCCGAAAATCAAAAATATATAATTGTTTATGGTTTTTACAAAATGTTTTGTGTCTAAGACAAAATCAGTCATATGACCAAGAAACTCAAAAATGAATGCAGAAAAGCATCTTAGACTAATGATGCTAGTGATAACATGTCACTGCTTGTGCGATCATACGCAAGAGCCTGGTCCCTCGACTTGGCACGCCAGTAGTATGGAACTGTAACCTCAGACGTAACTTATTGGTCCTAACATCTTGAATACTGAGAGTGAGGCCCTCGATCTAATCTACAACATTTCCAGGGTCTCTGCTATGTCCAGATCACGAAGGACAGCCCTCCCTACATCCTCTCCTACTAGAATGTCAGCTGCCGCCCTTGGGCATGCCACTGGTCGCACTGGCCAAATATCTGCACAAATATATGAGTTTAATTAGTCTTGATAATATTTAAAAACTCAAAAACATTATAAAACTGATAAACTAAGATGTGGTTGAATCATTTTACCTCGTGACACTCTACTACTCACCAGCTAGTAATGCCAAAGCTGGGTCACCTCAGAAATCCATCCCAACGTATGGATACTCTACAAAGACCATCTCTTGATGGTCGAACCACTCAAAGAAGGCATCAAAGAAAGAAAACTGTGACTGACCAACATGTCTTGCGATGAGATCAACCCATATCTGCATTTGTGGTTCCCTCGGTGCTGGCAATCCTAGTGAAATGTACTAAGGCAACATCAGTGGAATCCTCTCCAAGGCAAAAGCAATCAAGATGGAACCATAAGCCAAAATTCTTGGATCTTCCATTCTTTACCTTGGAGATTTGTTCCTTTATAACGGGAAGTACCACCTCACACCAGTTGAACACCTTTGGTTCCAGACATTCTAGGGCGTAATTCATGTAAGATATGTTTGCCAAATAAAGAGCCGCGCTACCAACTAATCTAGAAAAGGTAAATAAAATGGTCCTCAAGGGCCAAACAGTGACATCTCAGATATTGATCTTGCCATCTCTACTAGGCTGAGATCCATATCTATAGAACTAATGAATATAATCTCTCACAGATTCACCCCCATGGGCGGATCCTAAGAGTGAAAGAGGCGCACCACACCTCAATAACCCTGTCAGAAAGTATCCTCGACTGTCAATGGAATAAATTTGCCTCTGATTTGGAATACCTGTTTTATTGGATCTCAAGCATCAAAAAAATATTGCAACAAACTGATTTGTTGCCTCATGCTAGATATATAGAAGAATTTGAGCAAGCCACAATTTCATAATGCAGTAACTGTGCCCTGATTGTGTAAGGCAATCATGTCCTCTTCTTCATGTTCACGTTCATGCGATGTGACGACCATGTTGATCCAACAAATATCTAAGACACGGAAAAAAGATGAGTTAGGTTCCAAATTTGAGCAAAAACAGGCAAAACTTTCATGAGAAATTACTGTGTGAAGTTTCCCTTCTGCGCCCATTGCACCCTGCCTTTGAGCAAGGTGAGATGCATACTGACTGGCCAGTGTATAGCTCAGTATGCATCACACCTTTTGATATAGGCCAGGTGCAATGGATGGAAAATGATTTCTTCAAACCCCAGGGGCCCAAAAAGAAGGGAAAACTTGCTCAAAATCAAGACAAGATCAAATGAAAATGAAAAGCTCACGGTTAGCTCCTACCTGGTCCTGATGGTGCGGAGAATAGTCGATCGGATCTCCCAAAATCAGTTGGTGAAATTTGAGGGGGAAAACCACTCCAGAGTTCCAAAATCCCAAATTTGAAATGAAATGATGAAAAAGAGAGGTAAAACTACTTTTTATGTTACTATTCACGTACTTCAAGTAGGATGTTAGATTTTATTTCATTTTTCGGGCATATATATGTATCTATAATCAATTTGATGGAGCAATCGAGCAGGTTGAATGACCGAAGAAAGAATCTAAAGTGTTAAAAGGTGAATTGAACATCTTTGACTACTATAAAGAGAAATTTTATCGCATGGTTCAAGCTTGTTAAAAAATAAACCTACCACTGAGCATATGTTCCCCCAGAGTTCAAGCTCTTTGAAAAATGAGCCCACCTTCTATAAATAACCTTTGTGATTGCCATTCTATCAACCTTTTGAACCTTGGTTGTGTTCTTGCCATCACCTTGATTCTTTTATCTGATCATACGCTTCCACTTGATTGTTTACCTTTTTTAGGAACAGTTGCGATGAGTGGTCTTGTTAGCCACCCTCTTCACATCACCATGTTTTGAGAAGTTCCAAGATTACTCAGAACCAGTTGCTACCCTAAACGCCACTTGTTACTCAAAAATGAGTCTCCTTTAAACTCTCTTCAGACTCGATTAAAATGAAAAGATTGTCGAGCTATTGTCCTCTCTAGCTTGCTAAAGTGATTGGAAGTGTCATCCCTCGTATATATTTTAATCTTTTTCGAACCTGAGGGATTATCCCATGAAAAATATCAAGTGCTTGTCTTTTTCAGCTCGCTAAAGTGATCGGAAAAGTCATCCCTTTCATATTATTTTATTCTTTTTCAGACTTAAGGGATTATGCTATGAAAAAGAACTGTTGGAGTTTCCTTTTCATCCCTTTTCAAACTCTCTAAACATGAAAAGGACCGAGTTATCCTTGTCATTAAACTGGTTAAAACAATAGCGACAAACTTGTCCACCCAGGCAAGAACGAGTTTCACTGTCGCTAGGCTTGCTAAAACATAGCGATAGGTTTTCCCGAAGGGAAAATTATAGAACAAGCATATGTTATCCTCCTTAAGCTTGAGAAAAATAAAGAGGTACTGGTCAGCAATGACTGGGGAAAAAGGGAAGAAATTTGAAGAATTTTATTGGTAGCAGGTTGCTCTTGAACATGACACTTTCACTCCATCACCATGATTGAGTCGGGTTAGGTTATTCTGTTCATCGGTCATATAATCATTGGTCCTCCGTTCCATCTATCTTTTAGGGTTAATTCTACCAATCCAGCTCAGTGTCACCGATATGTTCAAGAGAAGTCATCCAGAGAATTCACCATCCAGTTAACACCTCATCCACTGCAACACCTTCACCCTCCATTTTTCATGACCGCCATTCCTGAACCTTGTATCAACAGATTGTTTTCATCTCCAGAAAATCATTTTCTTTATTTTGTGTTGTAGATGTGGGATACATTAAGGCTGTCCTACGACGGGTCACTGTTTGTCAACATCAGTTCATTATCCAAGAAGTTGGCTTAGAAATAACCCTTTCAGTACTTTGAAGCTTGCATGCCTCAATGGCAAGTTTCTCACTTCCGGAAATAGGTTGACATCAATGGCCTTCGACCGAGAGATTTTGTGTGGTGTTCGAAATCGAATCATATATTCACACCACATGAATTGTACTGTAGTACCTTGAGGTTCATTATCATTATTGGTTATTCCTCTCACGCTTGTTAACAACTTACATTATTGGTTGGTAATCAGGCGATGTCTTTCCATGTTTGACTTCAGGACATCATTTCACATGGATTGACTTGTACATCGAGCGAAGATTGAATGAGTTTGAAGACCTCGAATCTAGTTTCATCCATATGGGATGCGATATATTCAGGAATATAAAGACATAAAATGTAAACAGAAGCTGCACAGATGATCATCTAAGCTAAGGGATGATGACTCTACATATAAAGAATCACTAGTCTGCAACTGCAGATGATTCTCTATTCTATGTACATGAAAATGAATTTATAAAGTTGAGCATGGGAATGCCCACCTCAGCTACATCATGAAAATAATATGATGATGTATTTTATTGTATCTTATACAGGTCACCTTCCAGTTCGAATACCTCAGATCCTCATGATAAAGCATTTCACCCGACATCAAAAGATTTACGACTTCA
>APFE030716888.1:61543-77304 GCA_000404065.3 Pinus taeda | reverse complement strand
AGTGAAGCAACACTTTTAGGGACTTAGGAGCCCTCAGTTTATGGACATTTATGATTGGGGTTGCAGTGCCCAAAAATGTCTATAACACCTGTTGATCTAGAATTACAAATAAAAGGTCCTACTTGAGTCTTAATCTTAAATTGATCCTTCTTCTTTGCTG
Source organism: Pinus taeda (assembly GCA_000404065.3). NCBI lineage: Eukaryota > Viridiplantae > Streptophyta > Pinopsida > Pinales > Pinaceae > Pinus > Pinus taeda. The sequence continues at coordinate 77,144 of APFE030716888.1, read as the reverse complement.
CTAGAAAATGAAGTCGATCCATGTTTCTCATCTGTCTTATGTATTCCAGTGAAAAAAATTGGATAGGAACAAACTTCGGTAATCTATATGGAGGTAATTCACATCCATAGATCTTAATATCCATATAATTTTGGTATAAATACTAATATCATGTTCTAGTTTGTTCACTGCGATGTAAGAATTTTCTGATCTCTAGCCCAATCCTTGGTTTTGCATCACTGTTTAGTAAACAATAAAAAACATATAAATTTGATTTAAAAAGTCACAGAATGTTAATTTAGTGGTGTTATTCCTCACCAAGGGAGACTAATATATCATTGATTCTGGATTTCCTTGGTTGTCCATCTTTTGTAGGGGAAAGTAAAACCTCTCTAACTGATAAAACATGAACAAATATACTAAAACAGGGGCATATTTCAACACTCCTTCTAAAAATACTTCATGAAGTGATCATGATTTGATTCTGCTAAGGATTCACTAAAATTGAAAATTAGAGATGGCTTTTCATCGACTGAGAAAATTGACAGTAAACCTATGAGGACCTCATCGATCCACTGATTATAATATTAACCTAACAGGCATGAAAGAATAGATATAATTTTTTGGGTCATTTATGGAAAAATAGATGCTTCATATGGTGGATTGGTCTTCAACAATTGAATATTTTATGGCAGAAAAGTTTCAAAAATCTTGGATCTCTGAGGAAAGTCAAGATTTTTATAAATATCCATGAGGGATTCTGGAGAAAATGGATGCAAAGGCTCAGGGTTTTGAATATGTAACATCTTATTATTTGATTCACAGTAATGGTAAATAGAACTTCTTTATTCTTGGAAACTACTGATCTTTTATTGGAATCATACCTAATATGACACCATGAGACAAAATATGGGAAATAATGGGTTTCTGGCATGATGAACTGAGGTAAAGAGGAGTGCTATAGGTTTTTCATCACTCATGTCTAAAAAATTCTATTTTAACCAATTATTAATTTCATAAATATTTAATTAACAAATGGTTTCAGAAACCCTATATAGTTGGTCAACTAAAGGTTGATGGTCTAGATCAATAGTGGAATGAAGCATATGGTTCCATGAGGTTTTCTATTTCTTTTTGAAAGTCATGTATGAAATAAAATAATTGGGAAATGACTGAAATTACTTGGAGATGAATGATTGCCTCGTTAACTGATAGTTGGAATAATCTTTGGGTTTCACTGGTTGCTCTGGCGATGGTTTAGCTTTGTAACCGGTAGCAGTACTTTGTTTATGACCTGACAGAGTAGTAAGGAAATACAAGATCTGATAACCTGGAATAAAACACAAGTAATGTTATAAGGCAGTCATTTATGTGACAATTATGACTTACCCATTAAATCACATGAAGGGGGCGTATTAATGTATAACAAAATAATTTTAATAGGAAAATGATTTTCAAATGGGAAGTTGACACTTGGAAAAATAAGAGTTTTATTAGAAAATGGAGGGAAAGTTTTCAGATGGGAAAATTGGTTTCCAGAGGGAGAAGGCAGTGGTTTATGGTTTTGGAGTGGGGGGGTGTGGTGTGTATGTGAGAGTGGCATGTGGCGGAGGTGGTATGAGAGGATACCACTTTTCCACACACCTCCCATCGGTTAAACTTTGGATGGGATCGGGGGGTGCAGAGTGGAATAAGCATCGTTGATCTGTGAGCGCTTACAAATCACACTATTTAAACTTGATTACATATTGCATAAACAACAAAGAGTCCTGTCGTTACACTTTTTATAGTATAAAACTCTATTTACATATAACCATGTTTAATTGTTAATTAAGCACAATTATTGTATTTGAACGCGACATTTTGGCTAGCATGCTATATTTAGGACTTTTTTATATATTTTTCTATTTTCTTTATTTTTTTTTCTTTCTATTTTTTTCTCTTTCTTCATCATCATTTTTTATATTTTATATTTTTCTTTTCTTTTTTATATCCCTTTTTCTCAACATATGTTTTTTATGAAAAAATATACCTTATCAAAAAAATTAATGTTACAACAAGTATCAGAGTGGTTTTCTCTTTCTCTGTTTTTCTTTGCATGTCCCCAATGAGGTCAGGGTATAAGGATTTAGGGCTCAATCTGGTTGAACCTTTGCAAGATCAGCCTCGCAAACCCTGACGCCCTCCTATGATAGAAGAAAAGAAATATGAGGGGCCAAGAGATCCTTTAAATATTGCTTGAGGAAGCCCTCGAGCGATAGAGGAATGCGATGATGGATAACTTTGCCCAGATCCTTCGACAGCTACCCACAAGTGACACATCTTCATCCAGCAACCACTTTGGAAGCACCACTCCTTTTAAGGTACAATTTAACTTTGATGTTCCCATATTTGAGGGCCAGATAGATGTAGACACCGTAGATAAATGGTTGAATCTGTTGGAAGGATATTTTTTAGTTCATGACTTTTCCAATCGGGAAAATTTTAATTTTTCACTGCTCAAAGTCGCCCCATGCATCGAGGACTAGTGGGAAAACTACTGCGAACAAAAGGATGAGAGGGAATCCTCACTGTTTTCAACCGCACCCACTTGGGATTCTTTCTGAGATGCCATCAAGGAATAATATTACCCTATCGAGAGATATGAAGATAAATACATAAAGTGAAACATGCTATGGCAGGGAAGAGACCAAGATGCGTCGGAGTTCACAAATGTTCTCCATACCATCTGAACAAAGTTGGGTATCAAGAATTTTGAGCTACATTTTTGCTCAAGTACCACGACTATCCACACAAGTACATCCAAGATGAGATGGAGTTCGTGGACATCTCCTCACTTGACACGACATATCAATACACTGTGAAGATTAAGCAGAAGTTTAAACAGAAGAAGCGATACTTTGGGTCTGCGAATCCGAACCAAAGAAAAGGCACCCCCAAACCACAGAGAAAAGACCAAATATAAGGCGAGGCCATCCAAGAAAACCCACTAAAGCTGCAAGCAAAGAACGACACCACAAACACAGAGAAGGACATGAGAAAATGGTGTGAGTTCCATAAGAGCTCCACTCACAACACAAGTGAGTGTCAGGCCAAGCAATCACTGGTGTCCAAGCTGAAGGATTCTGAATCAGACGCATGTTCTAACTCTAAATTAGAACCTAACAAGGGGAATAAGAAAGGGAAGCATATCATTGATGCGGAGCCTAGTGCCACCATGGCCACCACCAAAATCTAGAAAAATGAGCCTAAAGATAGAAAAAAGGGGGAATGCCTCTTCGATTCATAGATGTGGGTGAAAATTTCTCCAATGTAGTTCATTTTCAATAGTGGGAACCAAAAGAACCTCATTTTAGCCGAGGTCACGAAGAAATTGGGCCTACTGAAGACAACACATCCTCAACCGTACACCATCAGGTGGTTTCACCAAGGATGATATCTCCATGTCGGACAGTAGTGTCCTCTTCCCTACAGCATCAAACCCTTCACGGATGAAGTACTATGTGATGTTGCTTCTCTTGAAGTTTGTGATGTATTATTAGGACAACCATACTTGTAGAAGTAGCATGTTGTATATGAGTCTATACCTCGCTCTATGATTATTACTTTGGGCAATAAGTTGTATCGGATACTTGAGGTAGCCCCACCTACTACAATCTCTTTGATCAATGCAAAGAAATGTAGTAAGATCATTTCCCAGACTAGGAAATTTGTTTTACATATGATTTGCCCTTAGGGTAAGAAGAATGTTGTGGCCATAACTTCCAGATAGGGCTCTTCCACATAGTAGCAACAAATGGACAAGGTTTTGGAGGAGTATAGTGACATTTTCGCCTCACCTACGAGGGTAAATCTACACTGTTAGGTCAAGCACTCTTTTGATATGACCCCAAGCATGCTGCTACCCAATGGACTGACCTATCGATGCTCTGTTCTAGAGAATATTGAGATCAAGAGGCAAATTCAAGAGCTATTGCAAAAAGGGGACATCAAGCCAAGCTCATCACCCTGTGGGAGCTCGCTTGTATTGGTATAGAAGAACGACAGGACCTAGAGATTTTTTATTGACTACTAGGTGCTGAACAATATCACTGTCCAAAATATGTACCCAATCCCATGGATTGCTGACCTTCTGGACCAGCTCAAGGGGGGGAATATTTCAGCAAGATTGACTTGAAGTCCGGTTATCACCAAATTCCTATCAAACCCTCTGATGTCTAGAAGACTTCCTTTAAATCCATTGAGGACCTTTTTGAATGGTTGGTCATGCCTTTCAGTTTGATGAAATCCCAAGCAACCTTCATGATATTCTTGGAAGACATTTTGTGACTCTTCACCAATACATTCATGGTGGTGTATTTAGATGAAATCTTGATCTTCAACTAGAGTTGGGAAGAGAACTTCCGCCATATTTGATAAGTCCCTCAAAACCCGCGGCAACACAAGTTGTGTGCCAATTTGGAGAATCACTTTTGGCATGACCCAGGTTCAATATCTGTGGTACATAATTAATGAAGTAGGGTGTGCATGTGGACCTAGCCAAGATACAGGTCATTTGTGATTGGCCAGCCCTAACCACTGTAACAAAGCTCCGTAGATTTCTGGGTCTTGCCAATTTCTATCACAGGTTTGTGTTGGGGTTCTCTCATATCACTTGACCTTTAAGTCAAGTCACCAAGGGCGGAGTGAAAGAAAAGTTTTTTTGGTTTAAAACCCAACAGAAGGCATTTTCCAAGTTGAAGCATCGACTCTTCTCTACACCAGTTCTCACACTACCATACCTACAACAACCATTTGAGATTGAGACATATGCCTCTAACTATGCTATTGGTGTAGTTCTTACTCAACAGGGGCATCTAGTGGCTTACACAGTGAGACACTTTCACACATAGTCTGAAAGTATCCCACTTATGACAAATAAATGTATTCTAATGTGTAGGCTTGTCATCAATGGAAGCATTACATTCTGGGGAAGGAAACAGTCAAGAACAAACCACCAACCCCTGCAATTCATACAGACACAAGAGAAGTTGTAGAATGATTACCATCAAAAATCATCCACATACCTACAAAAAATCCATTTGAACATTAAGTACAAGATGGGAAACACCAATAATGTTGTAGACTACCTCATCCGACCCCCAGTCATGGCGTTGATCATTGTGCTTGACTCCTATAGGGACAAGGCTTCAAGGTACCTGTATCTTTACGAGAGAAATCTAGAATTTTGCAGCACATACCAAACACTCTTGGAAGGTAAGCAATTTGAAAATTTTCACCTATAGGATGCATTGTTATTCCACCTTGGACACATCTGTGTTCGTTCAAGCAAGCATGCCAAGATGATTTGGGAGTCGCACTACAGTCGGGTTGCTGGACATTTCGGAGTAGAAGAAACAATGGCAGTATTGTAGAAGTAATTTTATTGGCCAAACCTTCGTAAGGATGTTGGGCGGTACATTAAATCCCTTACTTCCTACACCATTTCCAAACCAACCATCAAGAAGCAATGCCTATATACTCCTATGTTTACTCCTAGTCGACCTTGGGAATCGATCTCCATGGATTACATGTTGGGATTATCTAAGATGTCCATTATGGCAGTTTGCAAGAAGAGTATCACAACAGAGGCCACTGCTAAGCTCTTACTTGAGTGAGTGTGGGTACACTTTTGGATCCCACAGTCCACTATCTCTGATCAGGACAGCAGATTCCTAAGTGCATTTTGGTCAAGTCTCTAGTCAATGTTGGATACCAAAATCACTAAGTCCATGGATTTCCATCCCCAAACTAATGGCCAAACAGAAGTCGTCAACAAGATGATTGTACACATTCTGTGCATGTACAACTCGAAGCATCCACACACATGGGATGGAAGACTCCCTTATGTCTAGCACAGCTACAACAAATCTCTCCATAGCTCAACGGACCACATCCCCTTTCAGGCAAGGCTGGTTCAACCATTATATCCCATTGATTTGGCCATACCATTTGCAGCCACTCAGGCAGATTTGGCTCATGTCCAGTCCGAAGCTGACAGGGCTAACAACTTCTTTGAGTGCATTTAGCACATCCACTAGTAGGTTCATGATATATTGGATAGATCCAAAGCTAAGTACAAGTAGCACCATGATCAGCATCAGCTGTCGCACAAGTTCCAGATGGGCGACAAAGTTTGGCTAGATTTGCAGAAGGAGTGTCTCATTGTACCCCACTGCATGAGTCACCCACTCCAACATGGGTCATACACCATCACCAAGGTTGTAAGGGACAATGCGTTCACGATTAGCATTCCATTATTCCTTGTTCTGCACCCAGTGTTCAATGTAGACTGCCTTTGGCCATACTTTCCACCATTTCTAGACACATTTGACGTTGCAGAAAATCTCACACCAACTGAGCTAAACCCAGACTGCATGGAGCAGGCCACAACCGATCAGATCATGGACACACAGATCAAGAACACTCGCTAGTAGAAAATCCAACTATCTTAGATTACCAAAGCTAGCCAACTCCTTCACCAAGGAAAATGGCTCAATAGGGACCAAGCTCAGCAAATGTTTCCTCATCTTATGGAGGAACTTAACGCAATGGGGACCATTGCTGCCTTGGGGGGGGGGGGGGGGGGTTGATCCAAGTGGCCATTGATGGCCACCTACATATTCTACTTGGACCCCCAACACCATCTCTTTTATTTTTTCGGTTTCCTTAATTGTAGGACAATTTATTATTTTTGGTAGTTTTTTGGGTCTTGAACTTCTAGAGCCATTTTGAGGGTCTAAAAAACATTTTTAGCAAAAATGGAAAGACCAACATTTTCTCAATCTAACCTACTAGTGTTTTTTCAGCCTCCTCTTCGAGATCTTCGAAACGAGGTATTATGATAGTCAAACATAGATCGTATGCCAAAGTTACAACCTTGGGAAGTTGATGTACCAATTTACCCAAATGGGGCCCACGGTTTTGGTGCTTCATCTCCTAGGGTTAGGTTTTTGGATGTTTAGGGTTTTCTATTGTTTTTCAATAATAATTAAGCCTCATTGTAACACAATTCAAAGGCATGTAGCCGCCACATCTCTTCTCAAAGATAAGCTACCATCATCTGAGCTAGTTTATTCCATTCTTCTTGTAAGCATATTTCAATATTCTTATATTAATGAAATGAAGTGTTATTTTTGTTGCATTTCTATATTTTATGGTTATGTGTAATTCGTTGCATTCTTGTTTAAGTTTGAATCAATATACAATATTAAACATATGGGAAATGGAAGTATTGACAAGTATAAGACAAAATTTGTGGCTAGGGGCTTCTCTCAACAAGAAGGCATAATTTGTGAAGAGACATTTGCTCCAACATCAACATATACAACTATACATTCATTGGTCCCTTTGGAAGCATTTATGGGATGGAATATACAGCAAATGTATGTCAATATTGCATTCCTGAATGAAAAAATTGATAAATAAGTCTATATAGAACAACCCTTAGGATTTGAAGTGAAAGATAGAGAGGCTTATGTTTGCAAGTTGAAAAGGGAATTATATGGTCTTAAGTAAGCACCAAGGGCATGGTATGCATGGATGGATGCACACCTGCAAATATTGGGGTTCACGAAGAGTTTTGATGATCTGAATCTCTACATCTAGGTTGTAAAAGATGAGCCTATTATTATTTTTTTGTATGTGGATGATCTTCTCTTGATAGGTGTGGAAGGTCAAATCCAAGAATACAAGAAGCAGCTAGCAGTAGATTTCAATATGAAGGATCTTGGGCTGATGCACTACTATTTGGTGCTAGAAGTATGGCAGGGCCCTGATTAGATCTATCTAGGTCAAGGGAAGTATGTGATCGAGATGTTGAAGAGGTTTGACATGATGGATTGCAAATCAATGACAACCTCGATGATCACAAACTTGAAAATACTAAGTTATGTATCAAGACCAATGGATCTGACTAGATATATACAATTGATTGTGTCACTGATTTACTTGGTGAATACTGGACTAGACATGTGTTTTGCATTAAATGTTCTCAGTAAGTTCCAAGTTGAGCCGAAGCATGATCATTGGATAATGACCAAGCACATTTTGAGATATCTACAAGGTACAATCCAGTAGTACCTGAAATATGAAAGGATGAATGATGCCCACTTGATTAGATATATAGATTATGATTAGGGATGTAGTGAGTGGGATGGAATGAGAACTACATAGAGATGTTTTAGTTTGGGATCCTCCATGATCTCATAGATGAGCAGAAAGAAAGAATCGGTTGTCTTAAGTAGTGTTGAGGCTGAATATATTGCAATGTGTGAAGTAAGTATAGAAGTGATCTGGTTGAGGAAGTTGTTCTCTGAATTGTTTGAAGGACCAATGGACCCTACAATGATAGGTTGTGATAACCCTAATTGTATAACAAGACCCAGTGTTTCATGGAAAGACAAAGCATATAAACAATTATCACTACATTCAGAAGCTAGTACAAGATAACGTGTTGGAGCCACAATATATCTCCACCAATGAGAAAGTAGCTGACATATTGAAAAAATCTATTCCTAATAAGAAGTTTGTATATTTGAGAGATAAGCTTGGTTTGGTTGATATATCCTCCCTCGTTGAGAGGGAGAGATAGATACATCATTCTTGTCTTCACTAGGGAAAACAAAATGGATGATTTGGTAAGCATTTGGCATCCAATACTCTTTGAGGATGAGGTAGGGAATCTAAGATAAGATTAGTTGAGGACCAATATTCTTTGAGGACTAACTATCCAATATAAGAATAATCTAAGAAGGACATACTTTGTGAACACTCGGTTGCAGTATGTTCCTTGAGAGATAATGATGATGGTGTCTATAAAATATTTGGTCTCACCATTATTGTGCTCTGATCTTGTGGAGAGATAGAGAGGTTAATCAAGGCCTTGCTATATGACAATGTTAGTTGTTATGATTCTAAACAAATGGTTTACCAATCTGACTTTTATTATGAGAACTCTTCAGATTGAGAATATCCATGTACCATTTATGAATACCTCCCTAGTTACACGGAAGTGTCGAAAAATGTGTGACTAATTTCGGTCTTCATAAATAAGAAATGTACTTTTGATTATTGTATTTTGTAAAATGAAAGAAAAAATATTATTGTTATTTTTGGAGCATGGGTTTCGTGCTCAAGGTCTTTTATTTTATAGGTCAAGCACCCATTGTGTGCTTCGAGAGTTTTTACTAGGTCAAGAAGTTAGAAGAGTCATTTTCATAAGTTAAAGATCCCATCAGGCACATTGTAACTTGTAAAGAAAATAACTTTTGTAATTAAAATGATCAAAATACCCTTCAATACCAAGTCGACCTCATAGCTGAGAAGTCAACCTATTTTGAGGAGCCATGTCCACCTTAAGAAGCCTATATAAAGGAGGGAATTTGACCTCCTTGAGACACATTCAATTCACATCTCATTCAAGTGAAGGAAGAGAGGAAAAGGGCTGGCAAAGAAGGAAGAGGATGAACGAAGAGGTTTCTAAGCTAATTCTATCTTACACATGCAAAGAAGGAATGCTAGGGTTTGTTGTTTCAAGGTTGAAATTCTCTATTTGTTGAAAGAGGATCAAAGTTGCTAGAATAAGGGCTCTACTACGTCACCTTCTAGCCCTAGACAAGGAAGAAAAACAAGTGAAGTTGTTGGTAGGCCTTGGAAGGCTAAATTGTGCTCACACATGTTGATGTAGTAGTAGTTGTCGGGGGCCAAAAATTTCAGACCTACAATAGAGGCAAAAATTCTGAGGTTGGGGGTTGAATTTGTGCTACTGGAAGAGATTTGACTGAGTTGGACTTGGAAAAAATAAGCACATCATCAGGATATGTTAGACTTTGTCTTGGAAGGCTATTGGTCTTGGTCTAAAGGTCTTGGAATTCATCAAGTGAAGAATCTATAAGAAGAGAATATATTTACAAGTTTTCCTCTCTGTTGTCCTTTGAGATAACTTAAGGTCAATTAGTTATGTCAAAGAATCTATAATGTTTTGTTGATTTTAATGATTTGGATGACCAGTGAACTGTTTATAAGTAGGTTCTTTAAACTTAGAAAGATTCTTAATAAAATAAAAGGTTGTTCTTTACATACACATGGTTATTTTCATTTTAGGTGGATGGGTGAGAAGAATTTATAGAAGTATAATTGATTTAATATGTAAACTGATTATTCAATCATTTATAAGCATAAATCAAGAAAGTTGTGTTTCCTTTATCAAAATAATATAATTAAACTATTACAGAAATCTAGTGAAATTTAAGTTCAAAGAGAAATTTGCAATAACAGATAGTTCTGAAAATTAATCTCTTATTTAAATAACAACTTCAGAGTGGATTCAAAATGAAAATGATATTCAATTAAATTTTAAATCATATGACTATAAAAGAGTTAATTTTTATCAAGAAAACATAATGAAAAACTAGATGAAAACAACTCACTGAGAGACATACCATATGAGGCAAATACAGAATCTTTTATTATTTCAAAAATGCTCCAGCTTAGTACAAATCTGTGTGATAACTGATTCAAGGGTTCAACCGTGAATACTTCAACAGAATGAAGTATTTAAACAAAATTACAAAATTATTACAATAAATTCCTGAGTGACACAGCATTCTATTATTACTTAGAACTAATAGAAACGGAAGTAATTTGATCAAAAAGAATTAATGTAAACATCTGGACCTGTTATGAATGAGAGCAGTTGCTGAGTGGCCACTATTTGGGTGCTACGCTGGTGAAGCTGACACGTCCTTTAATCCTAAAATTCATATAACGTTTCCCACTGTTCTTCATCTGGGACAGCTATCTTGGTCACCTTGCGGTAGATTTCATCTACCTTAGTATACCGAACAAACGTGGGTTTACCTATGAAAATATGTTTTATCTCATGTTGAATAAAACTTATGTTGTTGATGGCTTCGTAAAACACTCTGCCTGTCATAAAACCTTTGATATTGAAGGACTTAGTTGTATCCCTGGAAATGTCCTGAAGCTTCTTCATGTAGTCTTCTCTGGTCATTAATTTATCATTGATTACAAACAGTGAAGGTAGATCTTTCTGGTTCAATGCATCAATCCTTGTGAAAAAACTATTGACTGCTACCTTTAGAGCGTGACGCTTCTCTGTTAGCTGTACAACTAAGTTCTTCTTTGTGAGAACTTTATTCACCTCCAGGATGGTTTCTATTCTGTCATCCACTCCTAAATTATTGAACTCATATCTATTGTTAGATTTTAGGAACTTTATGATGTTGTTGGTTGTAGCAGGAATTTCTCCCAATTGAGCATTGATATTGGCAATGACCTGCTTTTCTTTCTCCATGAATTCCTTCTGCTCAAAAATAATCTGGATACATGACCAGATTTCATCTATCTCTTCAATAATATTAATCCAGATGATTTATTTAACATGACCCAGGATAGAGCTAATAGAAGACTCAGCCACTGACTTATTCCATGCCTCTATTTGATTTTGAGCTCTATGAAGCTCTGCTACATGAAACATCTCAGATTTCTAGTGATGATCCTCTAGAAGTTTCACTTGATCTTGCAGTTTTTTTATCTCTTCAGTTTAGAGAGACATGTTTTGTACTTCATTGGCCAACTGATCTACAGCATCTCTTGTACCTGTTGTGGAAGATATGGTTGTAGGAATGGCTATGATAGGAAGTGATTCTAAATGGAAAATAGTATTTTTAGCATCTTTCTCCTTTTACTTAATCGGCTTCTCCATCTCTGTCTCCATTTGCTAGAGCTGTGCACTCTGCTCTATGATGAGTTTCATCATATCTGCCTTTTGAGTTCTACCTCTTCAATATCCTTGGCTAGAGGATCTTCTATAGTTGGAAGTTTTAATTGTTTCCTTAATGCTGCTATGTCTAAATTCTTTTTCTTCACAAGTTCCTATGCAGCATTTATGTTTTAAGGGTCATAACCCAGTTTGATTACCAATTCCTCCAGGGTTTTAATCCTAGTGTCTTTCGCAAGCGCAGAGACCTTCTCCATATTCAACCGTAATTGGACATTTTCAAAGGTAACCTACAGTTTTGATAAAGTCATAGCAGTGTTAGTGACAGTTGAAAATATCATTCTGGATTTTAGACATCTGTGGTTTATATCTTTTGACTTAGTTACCAGAGAACCCATAGTAAAAACCATTTTTCGTCAACATTTCAAATCCCAACAGGGATCCATCATCATTTCCACAATCTTCTTATGCATCTCCATTTGGTCAATGGGATGTATATATTTTACATCAAACTCAAGGGTTGTCTTCTTGTAGTCTAATGTTGCCTTAGGTTGGAACACTTGTGCTTGGAGGAATGTGATTTTCATCTTTCCTTTTTCTGAATCAAAGGTTGATAGCAGCCTACTTTGAGAACCAGAAGTCTACTTCCAGAACTAGTTGTAGGTGTTAATCTTCAAGGATTTATTCCTAACTTTTATCTCCTTGAAGATGTCTATTATAATCTTCTATGTTTCCCCTGAAGTATATGTTCACGACTGCATAATTTGTTGTTATTCTTGTGAAGTTGTGGAGGTGGTGGGAGAATGTGTTGTCTAATCACCCACTAATGAGGAAACAAGTGGCTCATTAGTGGTGATAATGGTCTACTTCTCTGAATCTTTGCTAAGGCTTAGTCTGGAACTAAGCTTAGCCTTCTTTCCATACATTATCTTAAATCCTTCACTAAAAATTTCAATCCCTAAAGGGGACTCTTCCTTTGTGCTTCTCTTGGCTTTTTTCTCTTGCATGGTAGGAGTCTACGCTATAGATGATGATACATGTTGTTCTTTCGCCTCCTATAGGATATTCTCAACCCATTCTAACTGATTCTTGTATTTCTCTATCTCTCGCCTGGATGTGTGAAAGTAAGGAGTAGACTTGGTTTCTACCCTTAATTTATAAATGATCCCTAATGGATCATATGACTAGGTGAAGGTTAGGCTGAACTGGATTTCCTTCAAGAGCTTATTTGCTTCTTCCATTGCTGCCCTACTGTTGCAAATGAAAGGGCCATTATGTGTTTTGATTTTAAACTAGGACTTTTTCTTGGCAACAAAAAAGTAAATTTCATTCATGTTGATCATCTGCCTTATGTACTCCAGAGCAAAAATCCTCATTGGGAGGAATTTTTGTACCTTGTAAGGTGCAACCTCACATCCAAATATTCTTATTTATGTATAGTTCTTATAGAGGTACCAAACCCCTGTCTGAACTTGATATAATAGTTGCAACACCTTTCTTATTTCCTCAGTGATCCTTGGTTCTATTATGTTGCTTAGAAGACCTATTTCTGAATGAACAAACATCTATGTAAATTGTTTATAAGTGTACTCCTTTTGTTCCTTCTGTTATAGACATTTTTGGGCACTTCAACCCCAATCATAAATGTCCATAAACTAAGGGCTCCTAAGTCCCTAAAAGTGTTTCTTCACTACCTAAAGGAACAAGGTCAGCTGATTACATCATCTCCCAGAAGTTCTCCACTAAAAACTACTCATAAATGGTCAAAACTGGACCATACTGAAACCCCAGTGTAGAGGGTGTGATGCATATCACCTTCCCAGTGTATAGGGTGCGATGCATATTGAATGGCTCCTCTATAGGGTGCGATGGTTGGGAATGGATGAATGGCAGGGACAAAATGCGAGGTGGAAGATCATGGAATCTTCCAGAAGCTTCCCCTCTGACACTTGCCTCTCTGTTTTCGACCAGGGATTAGTAAGAGATCATCATTTCTCCATAGTGGAACCGGAACTATCAAAGAGGGGACCACTAAATCAATCCCCAGAAGAATGACTCACCTCCCTAAAATTAATCATCTATATATTGGATCCCTCACCACATTGAGATCCAGAGGCTAGAATTTGTATCTTAATAGAGTAGTGTTGTTGGTTTCTGGTGTAATTTCATAAGTGTTGGGTGATCTAAGCTTTACTTGAGGTGAAGAAGGTGCCTTCCCTTGTTGGGAAGATGATGCTGGATCAGAACATATGGGTTGTAATCTCTGCACTTTTTCACTTAATAAAGCTATTCAAGTTTTTCTCCCAATTCTTGTAATGTTTCATTATATATGCATTGTATGGTTTAACACATATCTGGTCCTATGTTATTTATGAATATAGATCTTTGTTCTTCGATAGTAGTATGTTGCTGTGATTCCATAGGTTCTCTTTGAAGCTGGGCAGACAAAGCAAAAGTGGCAAGGCTCTATCAGGACGGAGAGGAAATCGAGCGCAAGACTAAGGTTGGTCTCCTTTGTTCCAATCCTATCTATTTTCATAAAGGAAAGTGAAAGTAGACTTTACTTTTTTGTTTCTAAGATAGCCACCAATCTTAGTGGGAATAGTAGCATCCGAGTGGACACTATTCCTGGTAACAAAATGGCGACTCCACTGGGGACCGACTAGATTATTTGTTAGCCTATCTTTGTTTCTTTTATAAACTTACAGACGAAGCCTGAAGCCAAGCCAGCTAGCCTTCGAACTACATTTGTTATACAAAAGCAAAGTAGATCAATGCTGCTTCAGTCTATCTCCAGTTTTTGTTTATGAATTAAACAATCGATCTGCAAACAGTCTAATTTCCCTAAGTGGTGGCTCTAGTAACCTCCTTAGATCACCCTTGTGTTTTACATACACTGAACATTACTTACTCGACCTAAATCCCTGAACTGAATTGCAAACTGTGAAGGAAAACTAGTTTAAAGTCTCGCACTGGTACCATCGCACCCTACCTTCAAGGCAGACTGTATGCATCGCACTTCCCGAGTGCAGTAGGTGCACTGCATACTGAATTCACAGTGTGATAAGTGCGATGGTCAAGGAAGGTTAACTTTACCTTCAGAGCGTGGTTTTTGCTCACTGTTTTCAGTCCTATTCAGGAGTTTTGCTATCTGTAGTCAATGTATCTCTATGAAAACCCCCTTCTCTTGCATTATTCCACCTCCTTAGTGCAAAGAACTGTAAGTGTTTTTATGTATTGTGCACCATTTTTAGTTCTCTTTTGCAAAAAAGTAGCGTAGTCGAACTGTCGTTTTTGGATCTGAAAGTGTCATAGCTGTCATTTTTAGTTTTATAAGACAATCCCATTATTCTTGATAGTCGATTATATAGTTACTATTGCATATGATTTGAATTAATAGTTTTTAAAGTTTCAAAAAGCAATTTTCATTTCGAAATCGCAAAGTGTCTCTCCTACCTTCACTTCATTTTGAAAAGAAATTTGTTGAGTATTGTCACTTTGAAAATAATTCAGATTTTCACATAGCTTTCTTATCATCGTTCATACATTAAGAAGGCTGAAAAACAAATACATCCATGTGCATTTTCATTTTGACTACTTGGTTTGATTTAGGACAGTGCATTTAGCATGTGCTCTATGCTCTTTGCAGAAAGATTCTTAACTTTCTTTCCTTAGTAGCTAGGATTTTCATTGCCAAAAGAAGATTAAACGTTTGTTTATCATCTTAGACTACATTTTAGGAATTGTATACACATCACGCGGTGAAACTGAAAGGCAAATTTTTAAGCAAGATCAACTTAAAATAAATTTAATGAATCTAACAACGCTTTGGAACCTAAC
>APFE030716888.1:22083-61523 GCA_000404065.3 Pinus taeda | reverse complement strand
GTCCCTTCTCCTCTTGGGGAGATGTTGGTGCACCCCATATGGCCACTTTGTCACTTCCAGGGTTGACAATTGGCTTGCCTGTTTGGCTCTTCTCTACCTCTGTCGTTCAGAATCCCATAATTCCTGAACAGTCAAGTTAGCAACTAGATGACACTAGAGTTGCCTCCCAACCTTCTACATCATCTGATTCTCCCTCTCCTCCTTCCTCTTCGCTTGATAAAGCCGATAAAGCTAAAAATAAAGTAACTGAGAAGAACAAGAAGCAGAAAGAGAAAAAGGAAAAGAAGAAAAAGGAACCAAAATCGAAAGGGGGCAACCAAGCGTCATCTAGCGAAAATCCTCACACCACACCGTCGAAACCTAAATCTCCTTGTGTCATTTGCAATGGAGATCACTATCACCGAGATTGTCCCTGCATCCCTCGGATCTTAAGGGACTGGTCTCCTCATTTGCACAATCCAGTGGCGTCAACCTCTGACGATCATGTTGAATGTACACCATCAACCAGTGAAAGTGAAGCACCTGGACAAAAAAGGAATCCCAGATTTCCTTGTAAATTGTGTGAATGAAATCACGTCGTCCACCATTGTCCCTTCCTTGACGAAGCTAAAAGAGTTTTGGATGACCGTCCTACTTCACCGCTACGGCTTCCTCCTGGATATAAAAAACTCTTGCCAAGTCCTCCACTGGTTGAAAATCTAGCTGACTCATCATTGTGGTCGTCCGAAGCGTCTATCATTTAAAATGAACCCTTTGAATCCATACCAGGCGAAAGTCAAAAGGTCGAGACGTCAGTTGACCCGGTCTTGCCTTCAGAGTGTTCATATTTGAATGATGCTGTCACTGAAGAGAAAGAGAACGACGTTGTTGAAATTCTTTTCATTAACACAGACTCTGATGAACTTGGGGGCAGCCCTCCCATTCCTTTTTCGCAGGAAGGAAGTTCATCAGAGTCATATCCGGCCGTCCATTTGGTCCCACCACCAAGCAACCTAGTCGTTTCCTTCGACTCGAATCTACTAGGCAGACCCCGTTTACCAGCTAGTGTACCATTCAGAATCATTGTACAAGCTTATAGAATGGTTATGGTTGGTACCATCATCAATGAAGAGGCTTCTGTGAGTATGCTTTCCTCAATTGCTTGGAAAGCGCTTGGTTTGCCATCACTTTTGCCTAAAATGAGAAATCTGACAGGCTTCGACAAAAGGAACCAATCGACCTTTAGGAATCCTTCCAATTGTGCCCATTACTTTAAGAAGGAAAACCGTTAACATGAACGTGATGGTAGTTCAAGGACCCTTAGATTATAATCTACTCCTTGGACGTGAATATATTTATTACGTGGGAGCCATCATCTCCTCACTCTTTAGAGTAATGTGTTTTCCGCACGAAGGCAGAATGGTCAAGCTCGTAGACCAAATGTCATTCCCAGGTTCACACATCGCAAATAGTCAAATTCCATCCCTAAATGGTCTTTTCATGCAAGGAATGTCTCATCGATCTCCAGTCCGTCCACCTGATGAGCGCGAGTGATTCAGGATGATGTGACTGAAACCCAGGGAGCATGTATCCTGGTCTATTTCAGTAGGGAAGCCTTGGGTATAGAGTGGGTTTCCGCAAGGGATATATGACTAGTCTGACGAACCCATCCTTACAAGAAAATGGGATTAGTCTGGAATAAGATACCTTTGTTAAGGTTATGTTGAGTGGCATGCGGTTGCACCACTCCCCTTTGTCTATTTTGGTAGACATCGCCGAGGAAGCTTTCTGTCTGCTACACAGATGGAACTTTCATGGTAACCTGGAAAATTTTCGCCATACCTGGGGGCATGCAAACCTTTCCACGTGCAAGTGAAGAGTGGCTATTTATTTTATTTTTTAATTTGTTGGACCTCTAACCCTTTAAACCCATAAGGCTAGTCGTTTCCTAACTTGCATAAAGAAAGGATTTGGGGCAAAGCTTTAAAGATGTAAGCCCCTTCAAAATAGCATCTTGAATGAGACATTCTTATCATACGACTGGCAAGCAATGTTACCGCAGGGTCCAAGCTCGTTAAGAAATAAACCCTCCATGAGCAGTTTTAGTGCATAGTTCAAGCTCGTTAAAAAATAAACATAAGTCATGACCAAATGTTTCCCCTAGCATTTAAGCTCATTAAAAAATAAACTGGTAAATAACCATCGTGAATGCCTTATCACCAGCTTTTGAGCCTTGGTCGTGTTCTCATCATCACCTCCACTCTGTTTTTAGCCTATCATTCACCCCCATATGATTGTTTACCCCTTTGAGGAACATCTGCGAAGAGTGATTCTGTTAGCCATCCTTGTGACACTGCTGTGATTGGAAAATTTCAAATCTTACCTGGAATCAGCTGCTACCCAAAACCATCACTCGTTCCTTGAAAATGAGTCTTCTTTAAGCTCTTTTCAACTGACTCGTAAAATATGAAAAGATTGCTGAGCGATTGGCCTCTCCGGCTCGTTAAAGTCATCGGAAGTGCTATCCCTCCTCTATATTTTAATCTCTTTGGACCTGAGGGATTATTACACAAAAATATCGAGCACTTGTCTTGTTTGACTCATTAAAACTATTGAAAATTCATCCCTTTTGTATTATTTTACGCTTTTTCGGACTTAAGGGATTATATGACGAAAAAGAATCATTGGAGTCTCCTTTATGTTTCTTTTAGACTCTCTAAAATTGAAAGGGATTGAGTTATCTTTGTCGTTAAATTCGTTAAAACTGAATAGTGACAAACTCGTCCAAATGGACGAGAACGAGTCTCATTGTTGCTAGGCTCGCTAAAATATAGCGACAGGTTCGCCCGAAGGGCGGATTATAGAACAAGCATATTTTATCCTCCTCAAGCTTGAAAAAAATAAAGAAATACTCTTAGCCTCCAAAAGTCAGAGAAATACTCTTAGCCTCTCTAATTTGATAAATACCTTGGCACTTAGGGGAAATTAGTAAAAATTTAGGGGAAATGAGTAAGGAAGTTAATTATTTTTTACTTTGCTTGCTTGATGTGTCTTCATGTGATACATGCCTTTGCCTTTTGATGAAAGTAAAATATTTACACATTACACTTAACCATTCACCTCATATTATTCTACAACCATCATCTACCTACCCTACCTACTTAACCTAGCATTTTCACTTCTTTATTAGGGTGCACTTAGAATGGCAAACCTTTATCAAACCTTTCTTTTCTTTTACATGGTGATGGCTTATGTAAGTCTACACTTGTTACATCCAAGGGCTCAGCTAAACTGTTGAGCTCATTTTTTCATTCTACCTATCTACTTATCTGCCAAGATTACACTATTTGGTTAGATCTTTATTCTTTATTTCTACAACATGAAATTGAAAAATGAATTAGCCAAGCTTAAACTATTTGACTATTCATAAATTGTGGCATAAGTGACAAACTGCACACAATTGTTTATTCTACAATAGTAAAAAAGTAATGGCATTTATACATGCACACTTTCCTGGTCTTTCTTTTTGTTCGGATTCATTTTCTTTCATTTTTAGACCATATCTTTATTCGTTTCACCCTTTGATTTTTCTTTTAGGGTATGCCCTCTTTACATTTTTTTTAATTTTTTTATTTTTTACAAATATGGAAAACCTTTGCAACAAGTGAAGGTATGAACATATTACAAAGCTCAATAAGTCAATCATGATATATGACACCTATTGGTCTAGGCGCATAACAGTGACTCCACTTGAGGATGATTTTTCCTGGTGGAAAGTCAAAAACAGTAGATCAATGGCCTTCTGAACAACTTTGATTGTGCTCTGTAATCTTCTTTTGCTTGCTGCTATATTGTATGTATGATAGTGATACTTCTGAAGCTTAGGGCCTTACCTTCGGGCTTCAACTCCAAAAGGTTATTGTCCAATCAAAATTGTGACATTAAAAAGGATATAATATGTACATGGAGAACATTTTAACATTAGTATGTAGGATCAAAGTAATGCTTTAACATCCGACCATTCACTGGTCCTTCTTCTACTTCTGTACCATCTAACTCTTTAAGAAAATATGCACTATTTCCCTTGAAAGCATAGATAATGTATGGTCATTTCCATAGGAAGTCAAACTTCCCATGTTTCCCCTTATCCTCTCTTCCGGAATCCCATCTTAGCACTTTGTCTCCAAGGTAGAAATATTCTGCCTTGGTTCTTCTGTCAAATATCTTCTTAAGCTTCTCCTACAACAGTTGGGATCTTTAGTACACCTCCTCTCTGGTCTGCTGTAAATTGACGGTCTAGTTTATCCTTTTTTGAATATCATTAGGTTCTACTTGAGCTTCTTGGAGTATTTTCATGACAGGAACTCCTAATGATTAAGGAAAAATAGCTTCCATGCTATATACTAACTCATAAGGACTGGTTCCAATGGATTTTTTAGTTGTAATCCTATCAGCCCATAATGCATTTATCAGTTTCTTGTTCCAAGTTTTCTTGTTTTATTCTAATAGTTTTTTTATGATGTTAATGAGACTATTGTTGGAAGATTCAGCTAGTCCACTCCCTTGCAGGTAGTAGGCTGTGGAATGGCGCAGTGTAATGTAATACTTGTTACAGAAACTGATCATTTCTTTGATTTGAAAGCTGCAACATTATCAGTAATGATTTTAGTGGGGCAACCAAACCTTGACAATATATTGGTTTCTAGGAAACTTATGATCACTGTGTCATTGGTCTGTCTGGAGGAGATAGCCTCTATCCATTTAGTAAAATAGTTAGTGGAAGTGAGTATCCATTTGTGTTGGCCAGAAGAGGGTGGATGGATTTCTCGAATGAAGTCAAGACCCCATTGTTGAAAAGGTTTCTTGGTGGAAATGGGTTTCAAGGGTAGAGGTAACAACTTTCTGCTTTAAAAATTTTACATATATGGCAAGAAGTCATAAATTTCTTCACATCTGCAAACAAGGTTGGCCAATAGAATCGAACCCTTAGGACTTTATTTGCAGTTGACTTCCAATAGAGGTGTCCACAACAGTCTCCTACATGAAATTCTTAGACAGCCTTGTTAGCTTCATATTTTAACAAACAACTCAATAAAATTCCTTCATGATTTTTCTAAAAAAGAGTATTATCTAAGATACAAAACTTTAAAGCTTTCATTTTTAAAAACCTATTCTCGGTTCTAGATAACCCTAGAAGAGCCTGCAGGTTTTGTAAAACATAAATTACCTCAGCATACCAAGGTGAGTCTGAAAAGGCCTGCTTGATTTGTGGAGTCACCATCTCATGCTCGTTATCCAGTGCATTTATGTTCATGGCTTCACAATTAGTTTCTGCCATGAGTTTGGTCAATCCCTGTCCTTTTATTAGTTTTGTAGGTTTTATCTCTATATCATACTCTAAGATGGTAGTAATCCATTTACCTCTTTTGCCCTCAATTCCATCCTAGGTTAGGATGTCTTTGACAATTGCATTAGGCACATAAGCTATCACATGAGAGTATAATATGTAGACTCTGAAGTCTTTAATAGCTTTTACAAGTGCAAAAGCTTGCTTTTCCATGATTTTTTATTTTAATGATAAATTTACTAAAAAAAGCTATAGGTTTTTCACATCCCTGATCATCCTTATGTAATAAAATAGCTGCTATAGTGTGTTCTGATGCAAAAGAAAAAATGATGAAGTCTCTATCAAACTGGGGACTTGTGAGAAGCGGTGTTCTGGTTAAGGCCATTTTAATTTCTTCAAATGATTGCTTGGCCTCTACTATCCATTTGATACTTGAATCCTTTTTTATCATGTTATTTAGTAATCTAATGAGTCTTGCCAAGTTAGATATGAATCTTCTCAAAAAAATTATCTTACGTAGGAAAGCTTGAAGTTCTTTAATACTTCTTGGATGAGGTATCTGTAAAATAGCTTCGAATCTGGAAGGGGCAATTCGAATGTCGTCCTTGGATATGATATGACCTAAAATTTTACCCTCCTCCAGACCAAACAAGGACTTATTTGGATTCAAAGAAATACCATATTTTCTACATTATAAAAAGACGTGCCTAAGATGGTCCAAGTGTTGTTGATTTGATTTAGAAAAAATAGTTTGATCATCCAGATATATGACAAGAAAATCATGAATTTATTTAGCAAATGTAATTTCCATTTCCCTTTGGAAGGTTTCTCCAGCGTTTTTTAGTCCAAATGGAATTTTGATGTACATAAATGTGCCCCATGGTGTTGTAAAAGCAATTTTCTCTTGGTCATAAAGATGAACTAAGATCTGGTTATATTTTGAAAACCCATCTAAAAGTGAAATTCGAGAAGAACCCACTACCCTTTGCAAAATATGATCCATCTTGGGTAAAGGGTAGTTATCTTTAACAGAGACCTTATTCACATTTCTTAGATCAACAAATAACCTTATTTCCCCAATTTTCTTCCTAGTAGGTACCAAGTTAGACACCCACTCTGAAAATCTAATAGGGGCAATAATCCCTGCTTCATACATGCATTTAATTTCTTTCTCAATCAATGGCAATAATACAGGGTTGATTCTTCTAAGTTTTTGTTTAAAGGGATTTTGATTTCTTTCAGAGGTATAGTGTGTTGAATAATGGAGGTATCATATGACTTCAAATCTTCATAACTCTAGGCAAAGATGTCCTGGAATTCCCTCATAAGTTCAACATACTTTAACTTCTGGTCAGGAGGTAAATATTTCGACAGTTTTATCATTTTTGGATTATCATGAGTTCTTAAGTTGTACTCTTCAATATCTACTTTTAATGGTTCCATTTTAGGTTTCTTGGGAATATCATTTTGAATCAAACAGATCTTCTAGAGGAGTTAGTCCTTTGGGTAAATGATTGCCTTTTAGGTTGATGACCTCTGTTTCCTCGTCAATTATTTCATCTAGGTCCATTTGTTTCAAGTCTTGAACTTCTATTTGTGTGAATTTTGTGGGATGAAGCATATTAATTGAACTTTCCTCTAAAATGTTTGTTTCTAGCTCATCTGTTTGATTAGAATTAGCAACTATATATCTATCTACGTAACTGTTAGAAAACTATTCATATAAAGTTAAAAAGTTATTGATATGCTCATCACTATCAAAAACTTGCCAATTCTTCAAATTATCAGGTATGGCTAGTCTATGCCTAATTTCAGCAGTAAACTGATGAATAGGTTTGAAAGGTAATTTGCAGGTGCTGGCAAACATGGCGAGACTGTGGACTTGCAAGTTTTTTTTCCAGGGATTGTAGCAAGTTGAGTTTTCATAAAAGTGTTGAGAATTTTTATGACTATTCCTCTATAATACCCTAGTCTAGGATCCCTAGTTAAGTATTTTCCTTTGATCTGTTTAATGATTAATTTTGAATCTCCTATGACAGACACCCTGATTGCTCCTAATATTTTGACAAGTTTAAGACCCAGTAAGAGAGCCTCATACTCTGCCATATTATTGGTGCACTTAAAATTTAATTTGTAGGCATGGCCTTTAGCATGATCGTTTTCTAAATTGTACACCCAAACTCCCGCTCCTGCCCCTAGTTTATTGACTGAGCCATCAAATTCTAAATGCCAAAGAATTTCATACTCATAATTGGTGTCAGGGGTGGTAGGAATTTGTTCAATAATGGGATCTAGTTTTTCATTCTCATCTAATTTTTCTTTGGTATCTGATATTTCCTCAATCTGAACATTTGATTTTTCTTTTTTAATTTCTTTTGGTTCTATTGCTAAAACTTCTAAGGTATTGGAAGGATTGGTTTCTGCATTATAAATAATGAATAAGTCCATATTAGAGTGTATTGAGTAGATGGGGAAATTTTGTGGTTTTTCCTAACTACTTACTACATATTTCATCAATTTTTCTCTGTATAATTTCTTTTGTTGGCCAAAACTCGAGATTGTAGCATATGACATATCCAATTGAAGAGATCCCTAAAGTTTAGCACCCCAGGATCTGGACAATAATATGTCATATTTTGGTGGTATATATGCTACCACTATATCCGTTAAGATTGTTTTTGTAGGATATTGAACCAATAAGGCGCACAAGTCTTTTATCAATCCTAAAAATCTCACCTGACTAGAATCAAAAGAAAATAGATTTATGTATGGTCTAGTGATGTCTAGGTCTAGCTTTTCCATTACTGACTTGGGCATGAGATTATGAGATGCCCCAAAGTCAAACATGGCATTGTGAAGAATCTTATCATGTATGTTTAAGCTCACATAGAAAGGAGGAATTCCTCTTTCCAATGGTTTTCCATTCACTTCGAGGCCAAAGATTAATTCAAGCTAGTCATCAAAAACATTAACTAAGTCTTTAGCTCCAGTAAGTTTCAGTGATCTATTGATTTGAGTTCAGTAAGCATCATGTTTAGCTAATTGAGATAATGGAACAGCAATTTTTAGCTTACCTACTTTAGTTTCCAGATTAAAGGGGTTTTCTACTTGGATTTTTGGATTTCGAACAGCAGTATTCTCTCTGTTTTCTGTATTTTCTGTGTTTTTCTCCTTTTCAGGAGTGGAACCTTGTTTGTTGGTTCTTCTAAATCAACTTCTGGAGGTTCTTACAAGTTTCCCTTGGAAGGAAGAGAAGTGGAGGGTTTTATTATTTGGTTGATTGTTAGATACATCTTCAATTATGGGGTTAGAAGGATTAGTGTTTGATCTAGAAAGAATATGTACAAGTGTGGTGATTGTCTTACCTTTTATGGGCTATTTTGGAACCTTTTATTGTTTATTTTAGGAACATCAATTCTCCTACTTCTTAGGTTGTATTGCTTATGCACCTCAAAATGGCTGTGTCATATCCTTCCTTGAAGTCGAATGATTCACCTAACTGAGTTTGAAACTGTTTAAGAATGTGGGCCTCTTGATCTCCTTAGGTCAAGAAAACTTGTTTTTCATTACTGAGTCCCATCATATTTATTTTAGTATCTTCTACTAGATCTTTAGAGTTGGAAGCTTCTGCATAATTCTTCTGGAAATTGGGTCTAATGTTTTGGTCTGGACCAGTCTTCATAGTATTCTGGTTTTGATTTTTTCTAAAATTAGGAGTTCTCCTTGTGTTGGTTGGCTAACCATCCCAAGGAGCTTTCCTTTCAATTATTTCCACTCTATCTCCTAGTCTATCCATCCCTTTAATTATGGCGTCTAGATTTTGCTCAAAGGGTGAGGCTTCTTCCTTTAATGATATTCTCCTTTCACTCCTAGCCTTGGCTCTCTTAGACATCAAGTTGGCTTCAACGCTGACAGCTATGCTTTGCATATCTTCCAAAGTATGAGGGGCTCGTTCTCTCAGCTGGAAAGCCATGTCAGAATCAAATCCATTTGGGAATTTGATTAAGGCTAAATTAGGTGGGGGTCTGAGGTTTTGAGGGATGGCTTTATAGACAATGTTGAATCTAGTGTAGTAATCCTGCATAGTTTCTTGTGTTCCTCTCTTTAGGTTTTCATACTCGGATAGAATCTAAAGAGTATCTTTCTTTTTCTCCCATCAATTCAGGAATTGTCTATAGAGAGTTTCTAGGCTATCTATACTATTTGTTGCTAAACCTCTGAACCAGGTTCTGACTTCCCCAGTTAAACTCTGAACAAATATTCTCATTTGCACATCATCAACATCTATTTCATAAATTTCAAAGTAATCAGTCATCTTCTTAGTGTGTTGTTGGGTTGTATAGCTACCAGTACCATCAAACTGAGTGATCTTACTTTGGTAATCCTGGGGCACAGCATCTAAGTTTGTTGGTAGTACCAAGGGGGTATATATGTTTGCCATTGTCGTAGGTAATGTTGAAACAATGGCTCGGGTTGGAATAACGGTGGGTGTTTGGGTTGTGGATGGAGGGCTAGAAGGGATGGTCTGATGTGGAGTGGTTTGAGGTTGAGATGTATGAGGAAACAGTGATGAGCTTGCAGAGGTAGAAGTAATTACAGAGGGATTAGGTGATCCTTCAGTGGTAAGATCAAATTGTAGTGAGTTTTGAAAATGTCTATCAATTGACAAATTGACAGCTTGAAGTTGTAATTCTTCGATGAATAATGGGTCTGGGATCAGGTCAATTAATTCAGAATCAGATGAAGTCCTAAACAAAGAGGTCTCAAAGTATCCATCAAAGGGTTGGTCTTCAAGGTAAATCCACCTAATAGGACAAGATGATGATCTGAAAGTGGGCCAAGGACTATCAAAACTTCCTTGACTTTCTTATCTCCTTAAAATTCTAGGGATCAAATTGGGGTTCTCAAACACTTGTGGTGGATTGGGATTAGGATTAGCTCTAGTGTAATGAGTCCTTTCTGAAGCTAGGTTTTTAGGTTTTGTTTTTGGTTTTTCTTAACTAATATTAAAACAACTTTTATTATTTCTTTTAGATGCTTTAGATTAATGGTTTTCTTAAAGATTTGTTATGACTGAGGAATTGGTCTCCCCAGTACGGCCACCACTATGTTATCACTCAGATTTTCCTTGAAGTTGTTAGAAGAAGGAAGGGGGTCTGAGGTAACCATAAACAAACTTTTAAGTACATAATCTAGCTACTCTGTACTCAGAGAGGGCTCTCTCTTTAAGATTTAGCTTTTTTTTATACAATATTAAGCTAGTTATGAAAGATTGGGGGTTTTGATTGTGTTTGGTGGTGGAATTCTAGAGCAGATAGATAGAACGAAGTATCTCAGGTCATTGGGCTATGGAGTCAATTGAAGATGGTGTAACTGGATCAGGTTTTTTCAACAAAAGAGGGCTTCACAAAGCAAGATAGTCAAACAAGAGACAAATAGTAACTTGAAAGGGTGAAATGGACTTAAAAGGGAAGAAGGGAAATTAAGAATCCTTCAACAAGTTTTAAGAGGAGGGAAATTGGGTCATCACTAATAAAAAGAAATTAAGAATTTCCTATTAAATCACCACAATGATAAACTAAGAAGCAAGGAGCAGTTAAGAATTCCCTGCCTATGATAGTTTAGAAGAAAACATTTAGAATAAAAATTATTTTAAAGACAGATTGCAATGACCACTTTCTGAAATATATTTTTTTGTTTATTATTCAGAGATGAAACACATGTGAAATATTGAATCAGAAAACAACAACACATAAGATATAGAATACTTATTTGTCCAGCATTTGACACATGAATCCTATAAAAAGTAATTTGCTTTATTTCTTCATCCAACCAGCCATACAAGAGTTATTCAATAGTACTTTATTCCAAAATAATAAGTCTACAGAAATGTCTAAGAATCCACACCAAAATACTTCAAATGAAGAAGTATTTCTACAAAAATTTACAATAAAATATCTCATAACTGAGAGAGATATAATCTAGGAAGACTAACTATATGTTACATAAAAGTAGAGATAGTTGGTCTCGACGATAGAAGCTAAAATGAACTAATGGCTTGTTGTACCTGTTTTTGTGAATAAGCTGGAGGCAGGCCCTATGATTGAGCATCTTGTTGTTTTGCTCGTAATTCTGTGCTGGTTGTTTGCTTTTTATCTTCTTACTAATACTCTTTGACCTATTCTGATACTCTTTACCTGTTTTATCCTCTTTCACCTTCTTTTACCAAAATTGACTATGGTAAATACTGAAAATTTACTTTTTTTACCAAGGTAAATCATAAAATTTATGTCATATCTGTCTACCAATCTTCCCTTGGTATCCTAGTCCTTTGAATCTTCCTGAAGATTTCATTAGCCTCAATGTATTTAACAAAATTGGGTTGTACTGGAAACAAATGTTTTAATTCATGCTCAACATAAAACAGGTTCTCTAGACTGTCATAAAGAACTCTGCCTATAGGGAGTGCCTTGGGTGCAGATGCACTAGCTGATGAACTGGCCTTATTATTTGCATACTGACCCAATTTTTCAATATAATCCTCATGCCTCATCAATTTATCATTAGTCACTAGAGGACTGGGAAGTCCTTTGCTCTATAAAATGTCAAATGTTTCCATAAATTCATTAATGTCCTCCTACATGTTCTGACATCTTCTTTCTAAGTTCTGCATCAGAGA
The DNA here is from genome assembly GCA_000404065.3 of Pinus taeda. Lineage (NCBI taxonomy): Eukaryota > Viridiplantae > Streptophyta > Pinopsida > Pinales > Pinaceae > Pinus > Pinus taeda. The sequence continues at coordinate 49,518 of APFE030716888.1, read as the reverse complement.
CCTTTTGGTCAATACCTTCTTGATTTCTAGGATAGTCCCAGTTCTATTCTCAATATTTAGCTCTTCTAGCTGGTACTTATTTTTGTTGTTCAAAAAGTTTATTAGCCTGATAGCTTCCTTAGGCTTCTCTCCTAGCTCTTCCTTAGTTTTCTGACTCTCTTGAAGAGCCACTTTCACCAAGTCAATCTGTTCAAAAATAATTTGTATGGGTGACCAAACATCATTTATTGACTGAGTGATGCTGATCCATAGAATTTTCCTAGTGTCTGTTAAACTCTTTTCGAAAGTGAGATCCTTTTCTAATGTTACCTGCTGAGCCAAGCCTTTATTCTTCCTCACTTCCTCGGCAAAATTAATCTTTGAAACATCATACTTCTGATCTAAAGTGACAAATTTTCCCTTTACCTTTTGTAATTTAGAGACTTGGAGTTTCATCTCCTCCATGGACTTGATTAACTCTTCAATACTTAGACCTGAAGTTCCTGCCTGTGCTGTACCTATGCTTGTACCTATAATTGTCTCTGTTGTGGCCAAAGGGTCATTTGGTGCAAGAGTTGTTGCAAGTGTCGATTGGACTGCCTTGGAGACCACTGGTATCACATTTTGAGGCCGAAAGGTCGACTCACTCTACCTGCTCTTAAGTGATTTTTCTAATTCTTACTCAGTCTCCTTCAATTATTCATTTAGCTTGAGGATTAATTCCATAAGGTATTCTTCAGACTTCTTTTGAATAACTTCAGCAGTTTGTGGATGTCTTAGTGGAGGAAATTTTAACTACTTTCTCAAGGCAGCTATGATGTCTTCTTTATCAAGGCCTCTACAGCTTTTACATCTTTTGAGTTATGACCCAATCTAATAACCAACTCCTCTAGTGATTTGATCCTGTTGTCCTTAGCCTATGAAGAGGCTCTTTCTAGATGTAACTGAGCAGTGGTATTGTTAAAAGAATTCTCTAATCTATGGGCCATCATGGTTTTACTTGTTAAGCTGGAATACACCATTTCCCTTGTCTGCTTATGTAATTCAATCTGATCTAGGGAGTGAATGTCCTTGGCCATGACCTCAAAATCAGTTCTGAGGTAGTCTGCAATTGACTGAGGCTATTGTACTTTGGGCTTAAAGAAACTCATCTACATTTTTCCTTCCTTGATGTCATATGCTGACATCAACCTGTTCTGATTGGTAGGAGCCATCTTCATATATTGATTGTAGACTTGGACCATTAATGGTTCATTTCTAGCCTTTATTTCTTTGAATTTCTCTTTAATGTCTAGGAACTTGTTAACTGAAGGCCTGAAAGATGATACTTTAGCACTTTTTTTGTCTTTCCAGTTCTTGTCTTTGTGAGCTAGAAGGTGTTCTCACTGCTAGGAAAGTATGTTGACTATCTGCACCTTCTTTTCTCTAACTCTTTGTAGTTTCTTCAAAGAACTCCTCTTCTGAATGGGGATTTAGTCTGTGCCTCTTAGCACTAGGTTGATCTGAAGGATCATTGGTAGGGGTAGCTACTTCCCTGTCTCTCTTTAAGCTCTTTTCTTCATTCAGAGGAGTTTGTAAAACTGGTGGATCTCTCATGTTAACTTGAGTCGGGTGGGTCTGTGTTTGAGCCTGCTCTTGAAAAGTTTCAGGCTACTTTGACATGCTTGACTGCCCTGATACTGAAGTGGTGGTTTCTTATTCTCTTCCCTGTGATGGTTCTACAAGTGGTGCACTAGTCTCTTGTAAATGCCTTTGAGAGGTATCATCTGTTGAGGCACTAAACACATATTTCATTAAAATTGCAAATATTTTATTACAAGGACATCACTAGAATTTAACTTTTTGGTTATTTTGAAGTTCTAGATCCACTATTTACTTCCAAATTTAATGAAATATGTGTTACTAGTCTATGATGCTGGCTTGTGAGAAGTCTCAACTGGCACTTGTTCAAAAGAATTCAGGTCGAGTGTCTTTTTTAGATCTTTCATTACATTTTCTACATTGACTTGATCACTATCCATTTCTACAAGAGTCCCTTCCCTCCATTCATCCATGTTATCGTATTGCTCAATTTCTAGGATTCTGTGATGAAAATATGGTGATAGACTATTTTTCATTCTCCTATCACAGATGAAACGGTGGGGGCCATATGGAGTCCAACCAAAGATTTTTCTTAATCTCAAGTGGTCTTCTAGGATTTTTTTCAGTTGCCTTGCCTGCTTCTCTATTGTTGTTGGCAAATGGACCTAGGTGATCCTTGATTCTCAGTAGTGCTTTCTTCTTGGCCTTGGTAAAATGAACATGATCTGAGTTGATCATTTGTCCATAATATTCCAAAGCAAACAGTCTCATTGGAACATATCTTGGTTGCTTGAATGGGGGAAGCTCACAACCATATACCCTGATCTTTGTGTGATTCTGGCATAAGTACCAGTCACCTATTCTATATTATTTTGATAATTGAAGGATCCTTTTGATTTCGTCCCTAAGCCTAGGAGGAGGATTTCTTGTCAGCAAGGTGGTTGCTGGGTGGACAAACTGGTCAATGAACTCATTATAAGCAAAAGATTCATGGAAGATAGAAGTCCAAAAAATGACTGACCTTGGATTACATTTTGTGTCAAGTTTCTTAACAGGAAATGGGAACATGTCAGACTAATAGTAGAGGATGAAGTGATAAATGAATGTGGAATACTTGAAAACCTTTTCATTTTCCAATCTCATGAACTGGTCATGTATTTTCTAAGAAATAAATGAAGCATAATTATGCCTGACAACAAGGAGCTAACCAGGGGTAAAGATGGACATCAACACTAAGACCAACTCATCTACATACTCACTAATGTTGAATCCCATGACTACAGCTATCATATCAACTATGATTTTGCTTGTATTTGTGAAGAAAGCTGACATATAAGGAGGGAGATCTTTAGGTTGATGCTCTTTTAATATGAAAGTATGGTAGAGGCGACTGAGTTCAGATTGGGATAACTTAGTTGATTTCTCAAGAAAAACTCCAAGGGAAATGGGGTTGAGGGCTTGACTAGGATGAAATTGCAGCATCTCATTGATTGAATCAGCAGTTATTGTGAAGAGGACTGTTTGATTGGGAGACATCACTGCTCTAAGGTTAGGGTCATAATTTGCATGGCACTGATGAATTATATCAGGAAAAACGTGCACATACAGGAGAAAGTACATTCGGAGGTTGGATTCCCACAGTTCTAGGGAATCATAACCATTCAAATGATTATCTTGGCACTGGAAAAACACTTTTAGATGGTCTTTATCAGTGGTTAGGCCTTTTATTTGAAAATCCTTATCTGCTAGGGGCAGATAGTCTAAATCACGAGGAGGGGTGGTAATGGGTGCAATATTTAGGGCTATCGAGGTTTCCATTCTGGTTCTTGTGGATTCAAATAAGAAACTCTAATTTTTTAAGTGAATTGATAAAACAGAGGGTCTAGAGAACTTTGAATTTCAAGTGTGGTAATTGATTATGGTGAATTGAGATTCCTTTCAATTAACTTGTAGTGAAAGCAAGTATTCAGAGTGTTTCTTGACAGGAATTTAATAAATACATTCTTTTAGGGATGGGCAATGGAATGCAGGTACACTAGGTATGAATGTAGGACTTTGAGCGATGTTGACTGCAAATTTTGAAGTTGGTTGGCGGTTGGGAGCACAAGTTGGTTAACCTCATCGTTAAGTTTGCATGGATGTATGCGTTCACTGAATATAACGATAAAATGATTTCTTTTGTTTTATATACAAAGTCAAGGATTTGGCGGGTTTTGGGATTTGAAAAGGTGGTGTCAGCGGGAGGATTTGATGTTGTCATTTAATGGGAGGCGGTAAGTGGTTTTTATTGCATCGCTCATGGAGGGGTGGAGATATTCGGGCTCACCCACACGATACCATACGATGAGCGACGGGTGGCGAGGGCACTATTCACAAAACTATTTCGCGATTGTGCGCTAATGTTCGATCGCGGAGGCTATGCGATATGCACAACAGTCATCGGATCTAGAGGGCTTGATCGGATGGCTATCAGGGAGGTGATGGTGACGGGAGTTTAATGAGGGCGGGCCCAATGTAGTTAAAGATTTTTTAATCATATCGGGAGTAATGGGATTGGTCGGGAAAGTTATTAATTAACCGTGGGGGTTAATTAATGCTTATTTAATATGGCGAGGTTTGGGGTTCTTAATTAGTTACATATTAACTAATTAATCCCAATTATCAAATCTATAATGGTTATATTTAACCGAGGGGCAGGATATATACAAATTTTGGGATTTTGTATAGTTATAGTAATACAAAAATGGGTAACCTTTATAGGGGAACTGTATAATAATGTAAGTTAAAAGTTAATATGATTTTGTAAAGCGCACGCTAAGTTTGAAGCATTTTTCATGTATATGTTAAAAACTTAGGCTAAGTGAAAAATGAGGGTTTTTATGGAAAATATTTTAATTTCCTAAGTAAAATAGGATTTTACTTAAGAAAACTTTATAAAGGGAATGAATTATTTATGAAGGGGTGTGATCTCTGGTGAATGGGTTTTAAGTACTTAGACATTATAAATTATTGGGTTGAGGGTCCAGTCCCTCCAAAAGTCAAAGAAATGCTCTGAGCCCCTCTAATTTGATAAATACCTTGGCACTTAGGGGAAATTAGTGAAAATTTAGGGGAAACGAGTAAGGAAGTTAATTATTTTTTACTTTGCTTGCTTGATGTGCTCTCCATGTGATACGTGCCTTTGCCTTGTTATGAAAGTAAAAGATTTACACATTAAACTGAACCATTCACCACATATTATTCTACAACCATCATCTACCTACCCTACCTACTTAACCTAGCATTTTCACTTCTCTATTAGGGTGCACTTAGACTGGAAAACCCTTATCAAACCTTTCTTTTCTTTTACATGGTGATGGCCTATCTAAGTCTACACTTATAACATCCAAGGGCTCAAATTAAACTGTTGAGCCCTTTTTTTAACTCTGCCTACCTACTTATCTGCCAAGATTACACTGTTTGGTCAAATCTTTATTCTCTATTTCTACAACATGAAATTGAAAAATGAATTAGCCAAGCTTAAATTGTTTGACTATTCATGAATAGCGGCATAAGTGACAAACTACACACAATTGTTTATTCTACAATAGTAAAAAAGTAGTGGCATTTAGACTTGCACACTTTCCTGGTCTTTCTTTTTGTTGGGGTTCATTTTCTTTCATTTTTTGACCATCTTTTTATTCTTTTCACCCTTTGATTTTTCTTTTAGGGCATACCCTCTTTAAATTTAAAATATATATATATATATATATATATATTATATATTTATATATATATATATATATATTATATAGATATATATATATATATATATATTTACAAATATGGAAAACCTTTGCAACAAATAAAGGTATGAACATATTACAAAGCTCAATAAGTCAATCATGATATATGACACCTATTGGTATAAGGGCATAACACACTCAACTACTTTCGATGATGAAAACCTTGTAAGACATTCAGATCACATGTACTCCACCTATCTCCATTCTATGTGATAATACAAGTGCCATCAGTATTTCAAAGAATCTAGTCATGCAATCCAAGACCAAGCACATACCCATCAAATATAATTTTCTACATGAACAAGTGCTTGAACAAAAGGTCAAACTGGAGTATGTTCCCTCCAAAGAATAGGTTGTTGATATATTTACTAAACCACTGCCCAGAGAGACATTTGAATACCTCAGACAAAAGATGGGAATAGTTGTTGCATCATCCTACTGTTAAATCCCATTTTCTTTAAAGAAAGGTGGTTATACATGAGTTTCATAAAGCCCAGTCGTGTACATAGGCGAGTTTCTGTGGGCACGGTCGTGTATATGTTGGTTTAAAGGATGGCAGTGGGCCAAACCTAGGAAGAAGGGGTCTGCTATGGTTCTGTTAATAATCTTCTCCGTTTGATGATGGTTTCACTCTACTGATAACATGTAGAAATATATTGGTTCTCATAAAGTTGTTGATAACTTGATGTATATCTGATGGATGATGCTTTGATATCTCTTACTAACATATGCAATGATCAGATCTGACAGTGAACAGGTGGAACAGGTTCAGGGGGATGTTACCGGGAATAGTGTCCACTTAGAGTTGCTATTCCCACTAATACTAGTAGCTATCTTAGAAACAAACAAGTTAAAACTACTTTCATTTTCCTTTATGAAAAATAGACAAGAGAGGAACAGAGACACCAACCTTTGTCTTGCGCTTGGTTCCTTTCTCGGTTCCTATCCTTCTCGATAGATCTTTTCCGCTCATTCTTTGTCTACACAGCTTCAGAGAGCACCTGTGGAATCAAAGCAGCATAATATTATCAAAGAACAGAGATCTATATTCATAAACAACACAGGACCAGATATGTATTAACCACACAAATGCATATACAATCAAACATACACGAATGTGGAGGAAAACTTGAATGTTTATTAATATCAAGAATAACAAGAGGATTACAACCAATTGTTCTGACCCAGTATCATCCTCCAGCAAGAAAGCCCTTCTTCACCTCAAGTAAAGCTTAGATCACCCAACACTATGATGTTACACCAGAAAACCAATAGCACTTCTCTACAAGATACAAGATTCCAGTCTTTAACCTCTGGATCTCTGGGATGAGAGATATATATAGATATTTGCAGAGGTGTGAGTCAGCTCTGGGTTTTTGATTAGTGTCATTCCACTGATAGTTCTTGGCTCCACTTGGAGGTTTCATTGATCTCTTACTTATCCTGGGCGAATTCTGAGGGGCAAGTGTCATATGAGAAGTTTCTAGAAGATTCCTTGATCATCCACTTAGAAAACTATCTCCGCCACTTGTCTATTCTCATCCATCGCACCCTATAGAAGGACTTTTTAGTATGCATCGCACCTCCCGTGTTTACAAGTTGAGATGCATCACACCCTGGCCATGGAGCAATCAGTATGGTCCAATTTTGACCAATTCTGAGCAGTTTTCTGTGGAGAACTTCTGGGAGATGGTGTAATCAGTTGACCTTGTTCTTTTAGGGTGTGAAGCAACACTTTTAGGGACTTAGGAGCCCTTAGTTTATGGACATTTATGATTGGGGTTGCAGTGCCCAAAAATGTCTATAAAGTTGCCCCCTAAAGCATGAGGTCATTAATCTTTTGATGTCGGGTGAAATGCTTTACCTTGAGGATCCGAAGTTTTTTTGAGCTAGGAGGCGACTTGTAATAAGATACAATATAATACATTATCTTCATAATATTTTGTATGATCTAGCTGAGGTGGGAATTCCCATGCTCAGCTTTATAAATTCACTTTCATGTACATAGGACAGACAACCGTCTGTGTAGCAGACTGATGATTCGGATGAAGTCATCATCCTTTGATTTGGATGATCATCTGTTCGGCAATGATGTACATTTGATGTCTTTATATTCCTGAATATATCTCAGCCCGAATGGATGAAACTAGATCCAGGGTCTTCAAAACTCGTTCCATCTTCACTCGAAGTACAAGTCGATCCATGTGAAAAATGTTCTGGAGTCGAACATGGAAAGACATCACCTGCTTACCAGTCAATAATGTAAGCAGTTAACAAGCACGAGAGGAGTCACCAATAATGTCAATGATCCTCAAGGTACTACAGTACAATTTGCGTGGTGTGAAAAAGGGACTTCGCATCGAACACCACGAAAAATCTTTCGGTCGAAGGTCATTGATGTAAGCCTATCGCCAAAAGTGAGAAACTTGCCATTGAGGCATGCAAGCTTCAAAGTACTGAAAGGGGTTGTTCCTAAGTCAACTTCTTGTATAATGAGCTAATGTCAACAAGAAGTGACCCATCGTAGGAGGGCCTTAATGAATCCCACATCTACAACACGGAACGGAGCAAATGATTTTGGAGGTGAAAACAATCTGATGATACAGGGTTCAGGGTGGCGGTCATGAAAGAATACAGCGTGAATGTACTGGAGCGGATGAGACACGGGTGAATTCTCTGAGCGACTACTCTTGAACATATCGGTGACATTGACGATGGATTAGTAGCATTAACCCCAAAGATAGATGGTGTGATGGACCAATGGTGATATGACCAGTGAACGGAACAACCCAACCCGACTCGAATGCGGAGAGAAAGTGTCATGTTCAAGAGCGACTTGCTACCAAAAAGTTTCTTCAAGTTTCTTCCCAATTTTCCCCAATCATTGCTAACCAGTACCTATTTATTTTTGTCAAGCTTGAGGATGATAACATATGATTTTTCTATAATTCGCCCTTCGGGCGAACCTGTCGCTATGTTTTAACGAGCCTAGTGACAGTGAAACTCGTTCTCGTCTATTTGGACAAGTTTGTCGCCATTAGGTTTTAACGAGTTTAATGACAAAGATAACTCAGTCCTTTTCACTTTTAGAGAGTCTGAAAGGGACAGAAAGGAAACTCCAATGATTCTTTTTCGTCATATAATCCCTTAAGTCCGAAAAAGCGTAAAATAATACGAAAGGGATGAATTTTCGATAGTTTTAACAGGCCGAACAAGACAAGTGCTTGATCTTTTTGTGTAATAATCCCTCAAGTCCAAAAAGATTAAAATCTAGAGGAGGGATACCGATGACTTTAACGAGCCGGAGAGGCTAATCGCTTGGAAATCTTTTCATATTTTACGAGTCAGTTGAAAAGAGCTTAAAGGAGACTCGTTTTCCGAGGAACGAGTTATGATTTCGGGTAGCGATTGATTCCAGGTAAGGTTTGGAATTTTCCAATCATGGTAGTGTCACAAGGATGGCTAACAAAATCACTCTTCGCAGATGTTCCTTGAAAGGGGTAAACAATCAAATGGAGGCGAATGATCAGCTAAAACAGAGTGGTGGTAATGATGAGAACACGACTAAGGCTCAAAAGCCTACGATAATGCATTCACAATGGTTATTTACTAGAGATCGGTTCATTTTTTAATGAGCTTAAACTCTGGGGGAAATATTTTCTCATTGCTTATGTTTATTTTTTAATGTGCTTGAATTTCACGGTAAAACGGCTCGTGGCAGGTTTATTTTTTAACGAGCTTGAACCCTGCGGTAACATTGCTCGTGATAAGTTTGCATGCCCCCAGCATAATAACGCAAATCGAGGCGCATGTCACCCAAGCTTCATTTCATTCAACTCGGTGGTTGGAATGAAGGTTTACCTTCGAGATATTTGAAAGACTCGATTTGGAAAGGGAGTTGTTTCATTTTTTAATGAGGTTGACACAGTAAAAGAACTATCCTCATGGCGACCTTTGATCACAACTCATAAGGGGTTATGAAGGAAAGATCTGGTTCCAATGCCCCCAGACATAATGTACAACATCACTTAATTGATCATTAGATGATGTAGCTATGGTAGGGCTTGGAGGCAATGCCTCGCGATGATCCACACTATCAAAATGTTCTAAGTTCTTCTTCATTTTTGTTGATGTAGAAGATCTCATGGGACAGGTTTCCACTGTGGCCACTTCTGCCAAAAGGGAAAAAGTCCCCATTAAGGAAGGGTCTTTTAGGAGGCCTACTCCGATATTTTGAAGTGACTGAGAGCTTTCGTGGATAATCGGAATTCCTCCCATAACTTGTGAACCGTTGGGGAGAAATTTTTGTTGGTCGATGATTCTGATTCCTCCTTAGAAGGGAAATGCAATCTTTCTGAAGTACGTTGACACAACGGCAGCCATAGCATATATCCAAGGTCTTCCCAGTAGGATGTTGTAATCGAGGTTTCCGTCGATAACTTCAACATCAATTTCTACTGTTTTTCCCCCTAGTTCGACTTGCAAGTTACTTAAAATCCCATATGGAGTGTATGTTCACCCATCAAATGCTTTTAACGTTGTTGATGATCGCGAAAAGGGTGGTGAGCCTAAATTTTTCCAGCAACTCATTGACATAATACATGTAGATGCCCCCTCATCAATAATTGTTCGATGAACAGTTTTGTTGAGGGCTTTCACTTGAATAAGGAAAGCCAGTTGAGCTAGTAACTGAGGGTCATATCCTTTGTGATCAAAGGCCACAAGATTGGAATCCATTGGGTCAATCCCACCTATCGGTGTAAGCCTTCTTTTGGGAGGGGCAATTTTGCAGTACCTCAAGTGTCAACCTAGCGGATGGCGATTGGGCCATATCCTCCACTATATTATAATGTTGTGCTGCTTTGGCATGAGGATTAAATGTCGATTTGTGTACTACTCCCTTTGGTGGCTTTATCGTTAGCTCAGGAATGATTGGTGGCACAACTTCGATCGAAGTTGTTGTCGAACTACTAGGTTGATATGTAGCCTTGTTGTTCGACATCTGTGGATTTTCATAATCTTTATTCCTTGTCAATATCAAAGCATCATTTGGTTGTTTCAAAATGGACAACACAAGCACTCGGGACGGAGAATCATTGTCGCTAGCAACTAGATTTATTCCTGGGTTCTAAAACAGATCAGTCAATACCGCTGAGGTTTTTGAATTCTTAAAGACTATTCTAAGCTCAACTTTATATAGACAATCTCTTGTCCAATGATCCTCATTGTATATCTGACACCGTGAAGGAGGTTTCCTTTGCCCAGAAGGGTTTACAGAAGATATTTTAGGAGATGACTCCTCTTGTTTCTTCTTTTTCCCTTTCTTTTTCTTCTTGCCTCCTGGTTGCTTTGGTTCTTTGCCTTTGTCAGTTGACATGGCATTAACCTCTGAGGCAAGAAGTTTGTCGTTTGCATTTTGACTAGAAACCGTACGGGCTTTTTTTGACGTAGCCTTTATGGTTTTCGTGCTATTCGTACCTATCACACCATTGCCAGCATGAGAGTCTTTGTTTGATTTAGGAGGGGGAGGAACAGAAAAATCTGGTCTAGGAGCATCATGGATTTTATCGTAGAGTGTACCACTGAGTATAGATCAAGTCTAGATATTTTGCACAAGCAATAACTTGCTCTTCAGTGATGACTCCTCCCTTTGCCACATCTTTTGTAATAGAAGGTAACAATGACTTAATAAACCATTCAGCCAACAGCTAATCAGGAACATATGTTTTTACCATTCTACGATGACGTCACCACTCATTAATATGATCGGATATGTGAGTGGCTGCCGTTTGTTTGAAATTGGTAAGAAGCTCTGTTCCCGTTTCATACCTTATGGGTAACTTAAAATGGGTTAAAAAGGTTGTGGCTAGGGTGCTGAAGTTCTCAAACGAAGCTCTAGGCAATTTGATATACCATTTTGTTGCCGGACCAGTTAATGTTTGTTGAAAAAGGTGAAGCCTGATCGAATCATTGTTGAGAGTGTTTGATGAACACCACAGATGAAAGGTCATCACATGATTCGACAGATCTTCCCCTGGATTTCCATTAAATTTAGGAATATCTGATGGAAGTTTATGCGGAATCGCCAGCCACCAAGGGGCATAAGCAATTGGATCATTCATCAACCGGTTTAGATCTAGTAATTCTAGAGTTGCTACAAAGGGCAATTGTTGATTCGGGTTAGGCGAAGCATACCCAGGATAAGATAGAATTGCCTAAGCAGTGGGTCTTTGCATACTAGCATAATGTATTTGATGTTGGTAAATTTGATAAGGTCGATGGGCATAACCATTATAGTATGGTTGTTGATAACCGCTTTGGAAATGTGGTTGCCCATTACTTACAAAGACTTGTTGCTCAGGTCCTAATATGATTGCTGGAATTACAGTTGTTGATATTGAACAAGCCATGGTTGTTGGACCATTTGCTGTTGTCCAATACTGGATGATTGACCAAGATGAGTAGTCATAGTACCTATTTAAGCCTGAGTCACTCCAAATAAGGAGGCACTAACCTAAGGTTGTGATTGAATCGCTGAGATGAGAGGTTGTTGTATTGCAACCTGAGAAACATGGGATTGACATACAACAGGTAGCACTTGTACTTGCGATGCAGTCGCCATAGCAGGTATAGTGGGAATATTCAACACAGGGTGGACTGGTTGCATTGAATATACAACCCTTGGTTGCTGAGGTAGTATTGGTACCCAACCGTTGGATGTAATTCCAGTTTGACCTGAACTTTGTTGTAAACTCCCATATGGTTGTTCTCCAGGAGGGAACAATGAAAAGGCATACTGCCCCCCATATGGTGGCAATCCAATACTTAAAGGGTAGATTGGCCTTTGAAGACACATTGGATCAATTTGTTGAGTTTCAACATTAGAAATACCAGATGAAAATCTGGATGAAGAAATAGGAACTAACCATGTCATCGAAATAGTCCCTGATTGGACTCCGGCTTGTTGTTGATAACTTGCCAGGACAGATGGTACACCAGCGAACATTGTTGGAGTAGCAGCAAGAGGTTTTGTTGCTGCTGCATCAGATGACACAGTCCTAGATGTCGACAGTTGTTCAGACATATTTAGTCTATCCAAAAAATTTCCTAGCGATTCTACAGGAACTTGTGATGAAGGGAAACTAATTTCTAAGACCAATGAGGGAACAGTGATGTTATTCTGATTAAAATAAATTTTAGACGCTTTGACACAACTTGTTTTTTCAATTTTTAAGAGTCGAGAGAAAACAAAAGATGACTCTAGTCACCTTCGATTTTTAATGAGCCTGAAGTGACAAGTGCTCAAATGGACCTTTTCTTTTAAGGACTCTGAAAAGGAACGAAAGAGAATTCTCTGGAAATCTAAACTGAGGGATTACCAAACCAATCGCAAAACTGCAGAATACTTTTTAGGGTACGGCAGTCAATCTTCCCGAATGTTGTGTTCAGTGCATTGCGATCGATAGGGCGGCAGACATGGCTTCCTAAGGATAAAGGATATATCCTATTGTAGTCTCCCAATATATACTCGATGGTACGTGGGAGCACAAGTCCGTACTAGCACTTGTCATCTCAAAGTGGAGGAATCACCCAACCAACAATGAAAACAACAGTTACCAGGTTTTATGACGCCGGAATACGTCTCTAGCCTAGACTTCTAGATGTTGCGCGTTAGGTTCCAAAGCGTTTTTAGATTCATTAAATTTATTTTATAGTTGATCTTGTTTAAAAATTTGCCTTTCAAGTTCACCGCGTGATGTGTATACAATTCCTAAAATGCAGTCTAAGATGATAAACAAATGTTTAATCTTCTTTTGGCAATGAAAATCCTAGCTACTAAGGAAAGAGAACTGAATGCAAATGCACATGCATGTATTTGTTTTTAGCCTTCTTAATGTATGGAGGACAAGAAGAACGCTAAGTGCAAATTTGAATTATTTTCCAAAGCGACAATACTAACAAATTTCTTTTTCAAAATGAAGTGAAGGTAAGGACGACACTTTGCCATTTCGAAATGAAAATTGTTTTCGACACTTGAAAAACTACTAATTCAAATCACATACAAGAGTAACAATATAATCGACTATCAAGAACAATGGGATTCTCTTCTATGACTGAAAACGACACTTGCAACACTTTCAGATCAAGGAAGGATAGTCTGATTACGCTACTTCTTTGTAAAAGAGAACTGGAAATGGCGCACAATACATAAAAACACTTACATTTCTTTGCACAATGGAGGAAGAATGATGGAAGAGAAGAGGGTTTCCACAAAGATATACTGACCACAGACAGCAAAACTCCTTAATAGAACTGAAAAGAGTGAAGAAAAACCAAATTCTGAAGGTAAAATTAACCTTCCCTGACCATTGCACCTATCACACAGGGAATCCAGTATGCAGCGCACCTACTACACACAGAAGTGCGATGCATACAAACTGCCTTGAAGAGAGGGTGCGATGGTACCAGTGCGAGACTTTTATCTAGTCTTTGATCACAATTTGCAATTCAGTTCAGGGATTTAGGTTGGGTAAGTGATGTTCAGTAAATATAAATCACAGAGGTTGATCTAAGGAGGTTATTAGAGCCACCACTTAGGGCAATTAGAGTGTTTCCAGATCGATTTTTCAATTTATAAACAAAACCCAGAGATAGACTGAAGCAGCATTGATCTACTTTGCACTTGCATAGAAAATGCACTTCGAAGGCTAGCTAGCTTGACTTCAGGCTCCGTCTGTAAGTTTATAAAACAAACAAAAATAGACTAACAAACAATCTATTCGCTCCCCAGTGGAGTCGCCATTTTGTTATCGGGAATAGTGTCCACTTAGAGCTGCTATTCCCACTAAGACTGGCAGTTATCTTAGAAACAAACAAGTTAGAACTACTTTCGTTTTCCTTTATGAAAAATAGACAAGAGGGGAACAGAGGACACCAACCTTTGTCTTGCGCTTGGTTCCTTGCTCGACTCCTCTCCTTCTCGATATATCTTTGCCACTCCTTCTTTATCTACACAGCTTCAGAGAGCACCTGTGGAATCAAAGCAGCATAATACTATCGAAGAACAGAGATCTATTTTCATAAACAACACAGGACCAGATATTTATTAACCACACAAATGCATATACAATCAAACATACACGAATGTGGAGGAAAACTTGAATAGCTTTATTAATATCAAGAATAGCAAGAGGATTACAACCAATTATTCTGACCCAACATCATCCTCCAGCAAGAAAGCCCTTCTTCACCTCAAGTAAAGCTTAGATCACCTAACACTATGATGTTACACCAGAAAACCAACAACACTTCTCTACAAGATATAAGATTCCAGCCTTTAACCTCCAGATCTCTGGGATGAGAGATCTATATATAGATATTTGCAGAGGTGTGAGTCGGCTCTAGGTTTTTTATTAGTGTCATTCCACTGATAGTTCTTGGCTCCACTTGGAGATTTCATTGATCTCTTACTCATCCTTGGGTGAATTCTGAGGGGCAAGTGTCATATGAGAAGTTTCTAGAAGATTCTTTGATCATCCACTTAGCAAACTGTCTCTGCCACTTGTCTATTCTCGTCCATCGCACCCTATAGAAGGAAATTTCAGTATGCATCACACCTCCCATGTTTACAAGGTGAGATGCATCGCACCCTGGCCATGGAGCAATCAGTATGGTCTAATTTTGACCAGTTCTAAGCAGTTTTCTGTGGAGAAATTATGGGAGATGATGTAATCAGCTGACCTTGTTCTTTTAGGGTGTGAAGCAACACATTTAGGGACTTAGGAGCCCTCAGTTTATGGACATTTATGATTGGGGTTGCAGTGCCCAAAAATGTCTATAACAGGGGAGGACATGGTTGATGATAGTTTGGGAACTAATAATGGACAAATATAGGTTGCTAGTCTGGATGTTGATTGACAAATGTTGCTAATGGTACAGATCATATGATAGTTTTTGATGACTATCATGGTCTTGTTTACGATATTTGGTCTATATTATATATGTCATGTACATATTTTAATGTAAAGTTCATGAAAAGACCTAATTTTTAACCCCACTATGCATGGGATGGATGATGTAATGTTTTTTTGACATGTATAAACAACTGGTATATCCCCACTTGGTTGGGTGGAAGAGTCAAATTTGGTATATCCCCACTTAGTTGGGAGATCGATGTATGTATGAGTTATTGGTGATAGGAAGGTCATTTGTGATGTATGTATAGAGTCATGTTCTTCTTTTAGAACAACTTTTTGCAGACTTTGCTTATGCTCAGGGGGAGCATGGACTCGATCATGGGAGCTCAATAAGCACACTTCAGCATATCAAAGAATTTAACATGCATTCAAGGGGAGCATGACCCTTTGCCCTTGATGTCAAAGGGGGAGAGTGACTTGGTGTGGTTGTTGTTGCCATCAAGTCCAAAGGGGGAGATTGTTGGCATTATGATGTATGTGTTGTACTTGATGGAAACCCACTTGTAGCATAACAACTCACTTGTATATGGTAACTAGATGAATCTATAGAAGAGATATCAGATGTGATAGAATGCATGACAGTAGTTTTTACAGATGCGTTGAAATGCGGGCAGCTTCAAGGAATCAGTTCGGAAGGCAACTCACTCAAATGAAATATCACAGTATCGCAGGAAAACAACAATGGTAGATCATTCTTCATAGAATGAAGAATGAGAGGTATACACAATTTCACCATTGACCAAGAAGCGTATACACATAGTTTCACTATATACAAGTCGCATATACATACACACGCACTTTCACAGAAGGAAAAGCGTGTATACCTTGGAAAACTATATTTTTGGTTCGAAGTGTTTGGTCCATGGTATTTTGATCCATGGTATTGGTCCAAGGTATCTGTTTCGAGGTATTTAGTCCAAGGTATTGGTCCTAAGTGGTTTTGGTCCATGGTATTGAGAAAGGCCTAAAACTATAAAAGGAGGAGAAGATAATTAGGCCAAGGTGTGCAAATATCGAATATCTGATGAAGTGTGAGATCTAATATGTAGGTTATTGGCTTATGGTGTTGTGCTCAATTTGAACCAAGGATGAACCTTAGCGTTTGATGAAGGATAAGATCTAATGATGTATTAGGATCTTAAGGCTTGAAGTGAATTATCTTTATGTGGTTTGATCACGTATCTGAATAACTGGCACATGTTGTAGTCTATAAATATTATGATCTGGGTATGACTGAAGTCAAGAATAGCTATAATTTTAAATCATCATTTACAAATATTTACACAGGTTCACTTTAGAAAAGGAGTGTATACACACTGGTTTTGCATATCAAAACAATGTATACATCATAAATTTGATTTGTAGATCTGTATGTTAGTTCGCTTTGAGGAAAGTGCTTATGCATACAGGTTCGACACATGGAAGTAGCGTATACCTTATAAAATATGTTTTAGTTGCTTCTATTTGTTGTTACAGTGTTCTGGGTTTTGGCTTGGGTTCTGGTTACTGTATTCTGGTGATAGCATTCTAAATGATGAGATTGATGGGTTGTCAAAGTGATTGATTGATTCGGTTGTGGTTGGTTCAAAAGGAGATTGGTTAATGCAAATATATTTTATGATTGAATGATGTTGTTGATGGATCCAGTCTGAAAATTTATGAAATGTGGTCCCTGGTAGAAAACAGAAGGTTGTAGCCTTCTATAGGCCGACACCTACGTACTAGGAAACATATCAGCTATTACAAGAGCTAGGGGGTTGTAGCTCCCTTCCAGTAGAAGCTGGAGAATGAGAGAAAGTTGTATCCTTCTGCAGGTAGAAGCTTGCGTACTGGTATAAGACTGCACCAGTACAAAAATTGTAAACAGAATTTTCTTATTATTAAAAGAAGACAGAGATGACAGTAGTAGGTGGTTTTTACCCACATTCGGAATTCCACCTTATATCTTGGTGTTCTTGTGTGTTGCTTATGTGTGATGCTTTATTCTACTTTTACTGGACTGTCTAATGAATTCTTGATATACCAATTAAAGTTCAATACATGATAATTTGGGTAAATCTAAAGATCTTTGCATATACGCTAGTTTCATTAAGTATAATTGTGTATACACACTAGTTCACTGAGCTGAAGTAGCATATACAAATCAGTTTTGAAAATTAAATTATTAATCTGATAATACTAATTCACCCCCCCCCCCCCCTCCCTTCTCAGTATTATTCCAACATTTACTCCTTTGTCTTTTTCTTCTGCACATGATAACAATATCTGATAATTGACTTATGGCGCATTTAGACTAGTAGCCAGTGCATTTATAAAAACATGAAATGAAGCCTTTCTTTTCTTTTGCTTCCCCAACATTTTATTTTCCTCTTGCCTTCTTTATTTAGGGTAGCTAACACCTACCATTTTATTGATATGGATGCCTATAAAACATTAAATTTGCCTAACATTTTAACTTTTCTTTCTTTTGCATCCATATCCTAACTTAACATTTTAAAATTATTTTGACTAATATACTAACTTCTCAAAACCAGATAATGTTACAACATCGGCTCTAGCTGGGGACTGCTTCCCCCAGTGGGATGCAAAGAATAAGCAGATCCACGTGCCTTCTCCTCGGGTTATGGAGTGTTTGTTGAAACAGATACTCACTTGCAATTTTTTTGAAAATAAAGTAAACTCTCTAGATATTTACAGATGATGAATGAATGAAAAATCAATATTGAATGTAATGTTTCAAGTATTTCCCATTGATTGGCAATGAGGAATACTCTCCTTCCAAATTTTGTAGGATGAATGTATTGTTCCCTTTGACTTTTGCAATGTTGAATGGACCAAAACAAAGGTTGTCAAATTTTGCATGAATACCTTTATCATCTCTCCTTGTATCCCATCTAAGAATTAAGTCACCTTTCTTGATATTTCTTTCTCTAACCTTTCTCTTAAACAGTTCTTTCATATTGTTTTGGTATTTCCTTAGCATGTACTAAATTTCATCCCTGTATTCATTCAACTCAATAATTTGATTAATCCTTCTTGAGAAATCATCTTTTTCTTCATAGAATTCCTTAAGGAATATCATAATAGGTAAACCTAAATGAGTAGGAAAGACTACTTCTTTGCCATAAACTAACTGGAAAGGAGACTTGCATGTTGATCTCTTAGGAGAAACTCTATTTTCCCAAATTGCATGGATTAGATGGTTGTCCCAACTCTTTTTATGGTCTTCAAGAGTCTTCTTAATGACCCTAAGCTCATTACCCTGTGGATAGTATGGTGTATAATGGTGTAAAAGGATTGAATACTTTTGACAGAACTCAATCGTTTTAACATTGTTGAAAGATGTTGCATTATTTGTAATAATCTATTGAGGACATCCAAATCTTGATAGGATTTTTTCTTCAAGAAATTTAACCACAACAGTATCAGTTGCATTTTTAACAGGTATGGATTCTACCCACTTGGTGAAATAGTCTATAGCAGTTAAAATCCATCTGTGTTGATTACTTGATTGTGAATGAATTTCCCCTATAAAGTCCAACCCCCATTGTAGAAAAGGTGCATGGACAGATACTGGGACCAAAGGAAGTGCTAACAGTTTCCTTTTTCCTGCAAATAATTGGCATGGTTTGCAACTTCTTACTCTTGCTTCAACATCTTTGAAAGTGTGGGCCAATAGAAACCTTCTTTTAAAAACATTTAAGTTGTTTCTCTCCAGACATAGTGTCCACCACAAAACCCTACATGGAACTGATCTATAATTCCATATGTTTCATTTTCAGCTAAACAAAGAAGAAGGATATTAAGAGGGTCTTTCTAGTATAGATTAGCATTGATAATGCAGTATTTTATTGCTTTAAGCTTCAGGGCTTTGCACCGTTTCAAGTTAAGATCAACTGGACATTGGAAATCCCTAAGAAATTGCACAATATCATAGTACCAATCAAAGAGTAAGTATTTATGATCTATGTGAACAAGAATGGCTTGATCTAAAGAAATAGGTTCTTGTGGATTCTCCCCTTCTCTAAGAGGAGGAGGTTCTTGTGGATTATCCTTAGATATCAAGGAAGGTTCTTGTGGATTCTCCTCAGATATCAAGGAAGGTACTTGAGGATTGTCCCCTAATTTTAAGGAAGGTTCTTGTGGATTCTCCCCTGATGACATTTCAGAAACCAGATTTATCCCCAATACTTTGCAGTTGGATTTAGCCAACAATTTGGCCAAGCCTTGGCCTTTTACTAGCTTTGTGGTTTTTATTTCAAGGTCAAATTCAAGGCTTTTATCAATCCACCTCCCTCTTCTTCCATCAATATCAGACTGGCTCGAAATACTTTTAATAGCGTGATTAGGGACATAAGTTGTAATGTGTGAATGCAAAACATAGTTTCTAAAGGCTTTGAGGGCTTGAATTAAGGCATAAGCTTGTTTTTCAATAATATCATACCTAATTTCAGCATCCCTCATAACTTTGGAAAAGAAGGCTATAGGTTGGTCATCCCTAGTTGTATTCTTATGTAAAAGTACAATAGCTAAGGTTGTCTCAGAAGCAAAAGAAAATATGCTAAAAGGTGAAGAATAATTAGGGCTAGCTAATGTAGGGGCCTCAAATATAGCCTTTTTGATCTGATCAAAAGCATATCTAATAGGAACTATCCATTTCACTTCATTTTTTTTCTTCAGCATATCTATTATATCTTTAACTATCTCAGCATAATTTGGGATGAACCTTCTGAGAAAATTGATCTTTCCAAGGAAGGTTTGTATCTCTTTCTTATTCCTTGGTAGAGATAGGGTTTGAATAGTTGAAACTCTCTTTGGGTCAATTATAACTCCCTCTTTCGAGATTATATGCCCTAGTAATTTCCCCTCCTTCACAACCAATAAGGATTTCTTCAGATTGATGGATATGCCAAATTTCCTACACCTGTCAAAAACCTTGCTCAAGTGTTTTAAACTATTTTCATCACGATTAGAGAAAACAGTTAAATCATCTAAATAAATGTCAATAAACTCATATTTTTTACCTACAAATGCTACATCCATGGCTCTTTGGAAAGTGGCTCCAGCATTGGTTAACCCAAGTGGCATTCTGGCATACATAAATGTACCCCAAGGTGTGGTGAAAGTAGTTTTCTCATAGTCAACTTGACTTACCATGATCTGGTTGTAACCAGAAAATCCATCTAGCATAGAAATCATGTTTTCACCTAAAACTTTCTGAAGTAGATGATCCATTTTGGGTAATGGATAGTTATCTTTTAAGGATGATTTTTTCAGGTTTTGGAATTCTACACATAGCCTAATCTCACCATTTTTCTTTCTGATGGGAACTAGGTTGGATACCCAATTAGAATACCTTAAAGGTACTATGATATGGGCATCAAGCAGCTTTTTAAGTTCTTTCTCAATGGTTGGAAGTATTATGGGATTGATTCTTCTTAATTTTTTCTGAAAGGGTTTTGCTTCTGGTTTCAAAGGAATCTTATGTTCAATCAAACATGTGTCATAAATTTTTAACTCATTATAAGACCAGGAAAAAACATCTTTGTAGTTTTTAAGAAGATTCAAGTATTTGGCTTTTTCATCCGAAGGTAAGGTTGATGACAATTTACTATTTCTCACATCATCCAAAGTCCCAATATTGCATTCTTTGATTTCTTCTTCAGGTGGGTGAAACAAGGGATTTTTAGAGACATCATTATTATCGAATAGTTTTTCCAATGGAACCAATCCTTTAGGAATAAAATTATTAGATAATTGGATGATATCATGATCAAGAATTTAAAGACTGAATGAGGTTTCTGGATTTTTGTTGACTTAATTTTGGAATATTGTTTTGATCTCCTCCAATTTTCATATTTGAGAATTCATCAATTAATTGAAGAAAATATTTTAATTGTTCATCATCTTCAAAAATATGCCAGTGTTTAAGGTTATCAGGAATTGATGGTCTATACTTGAATTGAATTTGGTATTCTAACAATATTGGTTGAGGGATTTTGAAAGAGCTTGCTAATACAGCTAGTGAATCAACATGCATATTTTCATCTCTGGGAATAGTAGTTATGTTAAATCCTTGAAATAAATTTTCAATTGTGTCCCAAGCTTCATTTCTATAGGACCTAAGCCTTGGGTGTTTCGTATGGCAAAGATTTCTAACCTGGTTCACTATAAGCTCATAATCAGAGAAGACACTCAAGTTCTGAACCTTTAAACTCCTAGCTAGCTCAAGGCAAAGAAGAAAAGCCTCATACTTATCCACATTATTGGTGACTTCAAATTCAAGTTTACATGATTGATTTATGTTTTCTTTATTTGGTGATATTAAAACAATTCGTGTTCCTGCTCCTTATTTTGGCCAAGAGCCATCAAAATAAAGTTTCAAGATCTATGATTCTACAACTTTAGGTTTGAAAACTATATTTTCAATGGCAAGTTCAGTGTTTGATGCATTTTGTGAAGATAAGTGAAAGCAACCAAAATCCTGATCTACTGCATAAATAGGGTGGTTTTTTTCTTGATCAAACCTACAAATAGTATGAAGGAATCTGAATTCCCTATATAACCTTAAATTCTCATCTTTGTACACTAGGATAGAACCAAAAGACATGTCCATATGAAGTGATCCTCCAAGTTTAGCATAGCATGATCTGGATAGAAGCATGCCAAACTTGGCAGGAATATCAATGACAACTATTTCTAAAACTATACTCTTGATAGGTATTTGAGCTAAGGTCACAACTAGGTCTTTGATCAATCCTAGGCATGGTACTTTCTTTGAATCAAAGGTGTAAAGGTGATGATAAGAAGGGGTAACTTGTAACTAAATCTGATCCATAACCAGAATCTAACATGCAGTTATACAAAATAAAGTCATGAGCCTTTAAAGTTACATAAAATGGTGAAACAATTTCATCGATCATATCAGAACTAGGGCCAAATACAACCAAGGGGTTTTCATCCTGCAAACTAATAAAATCTCCCTCAGCATATACACTAGAAGACTATATCCATTTAGACACTTGATTTTTGTAACAAGGATTTTTGGAAAGTTCAACTAAAGGTATAGGAATTCCTTTTCAATATTAAAATTTTTCAAAATAGTCTTGTCAGATGAAGAGGTTTCGGTGGATGACTCTGTAATCTGAGGTGTTGGAGTTTATGTTTGAATGGTCTTCATTATAGGTTCCATTATAGTGGTAGATTTTGGAGGTCTACCAGGACCTTATCTAGGCCTTAGATCATACCTTTTATTCAATTCTGCAATCAAAAATTCAGAGAATGCTAAGTATTTTGAAGGTTGAGCATTTCCTGGTTCTTGTTCAAAAGATTGAGGTGAAGGAACTATTGCCATTTCTACTGATGAAGAATAAATATTATTGATATATTCATTGATTAAAGGGCTTGTATCCTGTGGTTGTTGATCATCAATCAACAAAGGTGGTTGAATGTTTTGATCAGGCCCTGGTGTTTGGAGAATCTGCATTTGAGGAGTTCTTCGATTGAGTTTGAGCTTGATGTCTGACAGCAGTTTGCTGAACAAATCTAGGTTGTGTTTCAATTTTAGAAGTCATATTAGAAAGGTTCCTAAGCAAATATGTAATTTCATAAATTTTCTGATCTTCAAGTTTAGATTTGGAGGATGAATCATCAATTTTATCTTTTACTTTTCTTTCTTCTTTCTCTGCTTTAGCTTTGAGTTTGCTAGAAGCTGGCCTATTGGCTTCTACCTCTATAGCAATTGTTTGCATGTCTTCTAATGTATTAGAAACCCTTTCCCTTAGCATGACTGCAAGGTCATCATCAAATTCTTTGGAAAATATGACCTTTGCAACTTCTACTAGTGGTTTACAATTAGCAAGCATTTTATGATAGAGTTTGTTAAATCCTTTGATGAATTCAGCAATTGTTTCACCAGGGTTTCTCTTCAATTCTTGAAATTCAGTAAGATAGTAAACAGGGTCTTTCTTTAGCCCCCATTGGTTTTTAAAGATGGTTACGAGTTCATTCCAAGATCTGATAGAGTCAACTCTAAGTTGCCTAAACTAGATCCTAACATTTCCTTCTAGAGATTGTACAAATAATCTCATATAAACATTCACCTCTTCTATGTTCATATTGTCAGCAAAATATAGGAAAGCTGATACATGATCTTCTGTTGAGGGACCTGTTTCTCCACTAAATCTAGGAAGATGTTTTAGATGACCATCAGGAAAATTTCCCAAGTTTACAGGGAGAACTGGAGCATCATACCTTGCTTGCACAATGGGTCGAAAATCCATTACAACAGGAGGAGTATGGGATGACTGAGTGGATGATGATGAAGAAGAGGAGGATGATAAAGATGAATATTTAGGAGATGAAGATGAATCTATAGGGGTATTAGTATGTGCATGAGAGAGAGGAGACCTTTTTGAGGATATCAAAGGGGTTTTAATAACCAACTTCTAAACTCCTGGTGGAAAGCCTTCCTTATTATCAAAAAAGGGATCCACATAGATAGAAAATGTCTCTTCAAGATTAGTAGAGGTTGATGGAATAGAATAAGGAGTTTGGGTAATGAAATCTTGAGGCTTGAATTTAGATAAATTTAAAGCCAATTATTCCTCAGATGAAGGTGATTTGATAGGAATGGTTGGGACTTGATATGAATTAAGTGACTGTATTAAAAAGGTTTATTGAAGATCTACTCCTCTAAAATGGAGTTCAAAAACCCTAGGAGGTAGTTCACTCCAATCAGGATGGGATGGTACAACTAAAAAAGGATCTACATATGAGATGTCTTTAGGGTGTAAAGTTGAAGAAGAAGAAGGTGTTCTATGTCTTCTCCTTGAAGAGGCTCCCCTAATAAGTCTTTCTGTGTCTGGTGGAGGGATAACAATCTTAGAAGTAGAACGTGATCTATTGTGCTTGAAATGAGCCAAATTTGACTAGTGGAATCCCCAGGTCAAATATTTTGACCTATATCCTTATCCTTTATTCACCTTAAAGGAAAGGGAGAATCGTTGCCCCAGGGAAAATTTATCTTTCAATTCTTTGCTCCCCGGCAATGGCGCCAATCTGATGTTGTCCTTTGAGATGACCTAAAGTCAATTGGTTATGCCAAAGAATTTATAATGTTTTCTTGATTTTAATGATTTGGATGACCAGTGAACCGTTTATTAACAGGTGCTTTAAACTTAGAAATATTCTTAATAAAATAAAAGGTTGTTCTTTACATACACATGGTTATTTTCATTTTAGGTGGATGGATGAGAATAATTTATAGAAGTATAACTAATTTAATATTTAAACTGAGTATTCAGTCATTTATAAGAAGAAATAAAGAAAACAGTGTTCCTTGATCAACATAATATAATTAAACTATTATAGAAATCTAGTGCAATTTAAGCTCAAAGAGGAATTTTCAATAACAGATAGTTCTGCAAATTAATCTCTTATTTAAATAACAACTTCAGAGCGCATTCAAAATGAAACTGATATTAAATTAAATTTTAAATCGAATGACTGTAAAAGAATTAATTTATATGAAGAAAATATAATGAAAAACTAGATGAAAACAACTCACTAAGAGATAGACCATATGAGGCAAATCCATAATCTTTTATTATTTAAAAAATGTTCCAGCTTAGTACAAATATTTATGATAATTGGTTCAAGGGTTCAACCCTGAATACTTCGACAGAATGAAGTATTTAAAAAAAAATACAAAATTATTACAACAAATGCCTCAGTGAAATGACATTCTATTATTACTTAGAACTAACAGAAATAGAAGTAATTCAATCAAAAGGAATGAATGTAAACATCTGGACCTGTTATGAAGGAGAGCAGTTGTTGAGTGGCCACTATTTGGGTGTTGTGCTAGTGAAGCTGGCATGTCCTTTAATCCTAAAATTCACATAAATTTTCCCACCGTTCTTCATCTGGAACAGTTATCTTGGTTACCTTGCGGTAGATTTCATCTACCTCAGTATACTGAGCAAAAGTGGGTTTAACTTTGAATATATGTTTTATCTCATGTTGAATAAAAACTTATGTTGTTGATGGCTTCGTAAAATGCTCTTCCTCTCATAGTACCTTCGATATTGGAGGACTTAGTATCCCTCGCAATGTCCTAAATCTTCTTCATGTAGTCTTCCCTCATAATTAATTTATCGTTGATTACAAATAGTGAAGGAAGCCCTTTCTGGTTCAATGCATCAATCCTTGTGAAAAACCTGTTGACTGCTACCTCTAGAGTGTGACACTTCTCTATTAGTTGTACAGCTAAGTTCTTCTTTGTAAGAACTTTCTTCACCTCCAAGATGGGTTCTGTTCTTTCATCCACTCCTAGATCATCCAGCTCATATCTATTTTTAGAACTAAGGAACTTTATGATGTTGTTGGTTGTAGCAGGCATTTCTCCCAGTTGAGCAATTATATTGACATTGGCCTGCTTTGCTTTCTCCATGAGTTCTTTCTTCTCAATACTAATTTGGATACATGGCCAGATTTCATCTATCTCTTCAATAATATTATTCCAGATGATTTCTTTAACATGACCCAGTGTAGAGCCAATAGAAGACTCAGTTGTTGACTTCTTCCATGCCTCTATCTGATTTTGAGTTCTCTCAAGCTTTACTGCATGAAAACTATCATATTTCTGGTGATGATCCTCTAGAAGTTTGATTTGATCTTGCAGTTTTTTGATCTCTTCAGTCTGGAGAGACATGTTTTTTACTACATTAGCCAACTGATCTGCAGCATCTCCTATACTTGTTGTGGCAGATATGGTTGTAGAAATGGTTGTGATAGGAAGTGCTTCTAAATGGAAAACAGTCTTTTTAGCAACTTTCTCCTTTTCTTTAATCAGCTTCTCCATCTTTTTCTCCATTTTCTTGAGTTTTGCACTCTTCTCTATGATGAGCTTCATCATATCTGCCTTTTGGGTTTCTGTCTCTTCAATATCCTTTGCTAGAGGATCTTCTGTAGCTCGCAATTTTAATTGTTTCCTTAATGTTGCTATGTCTAAATTATTTTTCTTCACAAGCTCCTCTGCAGCATTGATGTTTGAAGGGTCATAACCCAGTTTGATTGGTAAGTCCTCCAGGGTTTTAATCCTGGTGTCTTTAGAAAGCGCAGAGTCCTTCTCCATCTTTAGCTGTGATTAGACATTTGCTAAGGTAACCTGCGGTTTTGATAAAGCCATGGCAGTGTTAGTGATAGTTGAAAATATAATTTCCCCAGTCTACTTATGCATCTCCATTTGGTCAATGGGATGTATGTATGTATACCACCCGTTTCGGACTCCCCTCCGCCCCCCCTCCCCCGCCCCGACGGTAAAGCTCAAATGGTGGGGGGGCTGGAATCATATGCAAGTCATCGGATCTTGGGAGATGAGCAGAGGTGAAACGAGAGGTAGCGGAGGGTTAATGCATGACATGACGGGTTATTTGATTGGGTCAAGTATTAGTTTAATGAATGATATGGAATATGCACAATGTATGTGGGGTGTCAAAACTTAGCGATAAGTGGGTGGAGGGAAATGTGAGAAGAGGGCTAATATTGGGATTTAAAACTTATGAATATGGATTAATACCGAAATTGCTTGATATGTAAAACCTTAGAGTAAACCTTTACTCCTCTATCTTTTTCTTCTGTATATGAGAACAATATTTGATAAAATATAGTTACCGATCAAATGAGAAAGTGAACTCATACCCATCTTTTTTAGATAGCAAAAATCACCCGATTCTGAAAATTGGTGATGCCAGAATACACCTTTATTTTTAGCATATTTTTGGCATTTTAAATTTTCTTATGTATCAAGTATGAATATTTTTTTTCGATGTTAGTGATTTTCATGCTGATTTTGAAAAGTGTTGATGCAACATCAACACATTATTTTAGAGGGCTTATTTTTCACACTTTAAATTTTTTTATGTATCAAGTGTTAACATTTTTTTTTCATTAGTGATTTTCATCTTGATTTTGAAAAGTGTTAATGAGCATCAACCCTTTTTGTTTAGAAGGGTTAATTTTTACACTTTAAATTTTCTAATGAATTAAGTGTGGATAGTTTTTTAGATGTTAGTGATTTTCATGTTATTAGTAAAACCTAAAAAACGAAA
>APFE030716881.1:0-10308 GCA_000404065.3 Pinus taeda | reverse complement strand
TGGTAAGCGGATGTTAATCCAGCTCATCCATCCTGTGGCCAGGTGGAAAGAAGCCATGTGAACGTTCAGAGGGTTGTACATCTATGGTTTTCGCGCCAGCCTTCCCGCTCATACGAATGATGGTGATCATTCCATCTAATCGTAGGGCTCAGATTGGTTCGAGGGTTTGGCTGGCATCATATAAGCCACCGGGTTCTTCGGCCTCAGTTCATTTGCGTCCAGAGCGAACCTCAGCTCAAGAACTTCCTCCGCACTGCACCAGTTCTGCCACTCTCTCTCGGGTATGATCCTCTCCGTCCATAGCAATAATATACAGGTTTACAGTCCTGCACTTTGACAATTTATTATGTAGCTCATTGAACCTTTGCTTTCCTCTATTCCAGTTAACGATGGTGTATTTTCTGTGCAGGAGGGTTTGGACTTTACAGCTTCTACTGCCTGCAAGGAGAGTGTGTTGGTCCACGGTCATTCTGGGTGAGTCATCATTCTTGTAAGCGTTGTCATGTAGAGGGTATCTGATGTTAAGTGGAATGGAGGTTTCCACAGGCCGAAACGAGACTTATGTCTTGTTATTCATGTGTTCTCAGGTCTGGATATTATTTGTTCAAGCCCTGGTTGCGGTTTACAGGCGGCCCCTCCCCATGCCGGACCTGTATCTCGTGAAACCCTGAGGTTTAGCTATGTTTGTTTACGGCTACAAGCCATTTGTAAATCTGTGTAAATGGGTACTTGGAACTGAGTTCAAATTTCTGTTTCGAATTGATACAGTTAATTCAAAGTTCATATATTCAAGTAATTTGCATGTTTAATAGAACCGTTATGTTACTGTTTCTGTTACGCCTTTCTATTCGGCTATAGTCCCTTATCGGACTCCTGAATAAAATATTGTGAATAGTTTACCTGTGTATTGAACATCTTACGCTCGGCTACGGCCTCTTAATGGATTAACGTTTGATTTTGTTATTACACTGCCGGCTATATCTATGCAGCTTCTGTTTATTTGATGTTCAAATTAATGTTCTCATTCATACGCTAGTGATATTCCACGGGTTTACCCAACTGTCTGTTACTACAGTTTAATATGGTCATGCGTATGAAGTTAATGCCCTATGGGCTTACCACAATAAAGGATTTGTTCTGTTTCGAACTTGGTATGATTGTCGATTCTTTAGTTTGAAGTTATTCTATACGGCAAGACGCTCCAGTCTTTTATAAGTAGCTATATTTAATATGCATCAGTAGTCGAGCTATTATATGGTTCAGCTTTAGTATTCAAGTTCATTACCATATTTCATGTCCTCTTTAATGCGGCTGTAGGGTTAAGGCTTGCATTCGAATTAATGAATGCAAGTCGAACCCTTTTCGCCACACACAGGGTTTTATACTTGTGACCCGTGATGTCTAAGCCTGGTAAAGGCATATTGTTTAATTTCCACAGTTTCGATATCATGTTAAACTCATATCAATGTCCTGCATGTAACGTTAATACTCATCTTGTACAGCTATGTGATATTTTCTATGGTTAAACGTTCCGTTGGGTTTTAGCTGCGAGCATAACCCTCACGGCCATTCCGAATACTTTTACTTTCACAATGTTATTGTTTATTAAAGGCCCTCGGCCCTTCACTATGGTTTCCATGAAGTATCTTTGTGACTCATACAGTAATGACACCCGTCTGAGCATCGTTTCATGACTGTTTCTTTTTATTATTTAAGAACTGTAACTTTCTGAGACGGGTTATTTGACCACGTTCGTAGCCAATGGTTCCATTCATGCATTCATACATTTCTATTCGTTAATGTACTCTGCAGCCTCTTAACCGCTTCAGGGTTTAGTCTTAATCTGGCATTTTCTTTAAACACTCTAGTTTCTACAGCGATGAATTTAATCGCGAAAACTAGTTCTGCAAGATAGACTATAGGCATTAACCATATATAACAGCTACAACTATCATTGTTTAATGTCTAAAAAGGATTACTAGATAACTGTAGCATCTAATAACCAGATAAAGAAACATAAATACCTGAACCTGTCTGTATGCTATCTTCACCTGTTACTCAAGTCAGAGCTCTTTAGGAATGCATACCTGGCAATCGGCTACCGTCGTGCCTTCTTCAGGGATTCACCTGCAATGATTTTGCTCTTATCCTCCCAACCTTGAGATCCACTTCACCCTGGATTCTCCCCCCGAGCAGTCTTGCAGGCCTACAGCCCTCAACAAGACACATGCACTCCTGTGCTGGGTTATCTGGTCTCTACCAGACTTAACCAAGACACATGCACTCCTCTGCTGGGTTATCTGGTCTCTACCAGACTTAACCTCTTTCTCTGCCTGCTCTCTCCTGGAATTCTTCTCCCTGCCTGTTCCTCCACAGCCCAGAGGTTTTCCTCCCAAGGCTTTTCCCTTTGGGTGAGAAGCAGTTACTTTCAGTTTTATAACTGATTTTATTTTCTTTTAATAGAAAATCCTCCTCCAGGAGGCTGCCAGCATTTCATGAATATACACATGTAAAAATAATCTGATATATTCATTTTCATAATTAACAATGTCATTTAGTAATATCAAGTCTTTCACTCATACAATTTTTACCATAGTAACTATTCAAATTACAAGTTACCCTGGGTCATCACATCTTTCCCCCCTGGGATTGAACATCGTCCCGATGTCTATTCCCATTAAATAAGTTTGGGTAAACTTTCCTAATGATTTCTTCGTCTTCCCATGTAGCCTCCTCAGGCCCATAGTGCTACCACAACACTTTAACTTGGGTAATAACCCGTTTCCGCAGCCGCACTTCTCTCCGGTCGAGAATGCTCTGTAGTTCGACCAGAACCTCGCCTTCCGGTTCGACCTGCAGGCAATCAATACTTTTAATCAGTTTCCTATTGCATGTATCTGCATAATAAAGACAACCGGATTAATTCTTACCTGCACATCTTGCCATTGAATGACACGTTTAGGATCATAGACATATTTTTTTAGCACAGAAACGTGAAACACATTATGAATCCTAATGTGACTTGGCAAGGCAAGTTGGTAGGCCACTGGCTCTACTCTAGCCAAGATCTGAAAAGGTCCAAAGTATCGAGGAGCCAGCTTGGCGCACCCACTCCACCGCAGTGTGCTCCTTCTGGTTTGAATCCTCACAAACACATGGTCGCCAACTTTGTATTCCGTGAATCTTCTTTTCCTATCCGCAAAGCTTTTCTGTCTGTCTTGTGCAGCTTTTAGGTTTGCACGCACCTTTCTCACCATGTCTTCCATGTCTTTAAGCATTTCTGGACCCAAATTCAGCTTGTCTTCCGGTCCACCCCAACTTGAGGGTGTGCGACACTTTCGTCCATACAGGACCTCAAAGGGACTTAGCTGGGTTGAAGTGTGATACCCATTGTTATATGCAAATTCGACCAGATGTAAATACTCTTCCCATTGACTCGGTTTTAACATCACATACGCCCACAACATGTCTTCCAACACCTGATTAACTCGCTCAGTTTGACCATCGATCTGTGGGTGATAGGCTGTGCTAAAGTTCAACTGAGTCCCCAACTCAGCAAACAATGTTCTCCAAAAAGTGGAAGCAAATTTCACATCGCAGTCTGATATAATTACCTTTGGAAACCCATGCAATCGGAATATATTTTGCATAAAGAGGTGAGCAATTTGCACCGCCTTGTAAGTGGACTGCACCGGTATAAAGTGCGTTGCTTTACTCAACTTATCAACCACCACCATAATAGAGTCGTTGCCCTTTTTTGTTTGGGGCAACCCAGTTATGAAATCCATGGAAATGGTTTCCCATTTCCATTCCAGAATGGGCAAAGGCTGCAACAGTCCTGCTGGATGCTGATGTTCTGCCTTAATCTGTTGGCATTCCAAACACTGCGCCAAGTACTCAACCACCTGTTTCTTCATTCCCGGCCAATAATACTCTTTCTTGAGTGCCGTGACCATCTTTTGGTATCCCGGATGGCCAGTGTAGTGGCTGATATGGAACTCATCTAAAATCAGCCTCCTAAGGTCATTTGAATCAGGTACATACAATTTCTTATTAAAACACAGCATTCCAGCACTATCTAGTGTGTATCCTTGCTGTAATCTTTCATTAACAGATTGTTGTACCTGCTGTTTTAAGTGCTGATATTTAGAATCGCAATTTGCTGCTGCTTTTATTTGTTCAACCAGCGAATTCCGCCACTTACTAACTGAAAGTTCACATAAACAATGAAATTTTCGACTTAATGCATCTGCCACTCGGTTTTCTCTGCCCTTTAAGTGTTTTATCTCAAAATCAAATCCACTTAGGAAATCTGCCCAACAGCCTTGTCTCGCGTTCAGTGTAGGTTGGCTGAAATAATGCGTCAAAATGTGATGATCTGTTAACAACAAAAATTTCCTCCCTAAGAGGTAATGTCGCCACATTTTCAGCGCATGAATGACAGCAGCTAACTCTAAATCGTAAGCAGAGTATCTTTGTTCATGCTCTTTTAGTTTCCTGGATTCATACGCTATTACTTTTCCTTCCTGCATTAATACTCCTCCCACGCCCTCCTTACTTGCATCGGTGCACACCACATAATCCTTATTAGGATCAGCTATGCTCAGGATGGGTGCCGTGGTGAGTAAGTGCTTCAAGCGGTCAAAGCTTTGCTGACATTCTGGTGTCCATCTAAATACCTTCCCTTTCTTCTGCAATGAAGTGATAGGATAGGCTATCCTAGAGAAACCTTCCACAAACCTCCGGTAATAGCCAGCTAATCCCATAAAGGATCTGATATCAGCAACATCTTTGGGTATGGGCCATTCCATAATGGTTTTTATCTTTTCAGGGTCTACTGCAATT
This sequence comes from Pinus taeda, assembly GCA_000404065.3. Taxonomy (NCBI): domain Eukaryota; kingdom Viridiplantae; phylum Streptophyta; class Pinopsida; order Pinales; family Pinaceae; genus Pinus; species Pinus taeda. The sequence goes on along the minus strand of APFE030716881.1, from coordinate 5,463 downwards.
CCCTCTTTAGTAATCACGTGGCCCAAATACTGAATTTCTTCCTTGAAGAAATCGCATTTGCTGAACTTAGCGTATAGTTGATGTTCTCGAAGTGTCTGTAACACCAACCTAAGGTGCTCTTCGTGTTCCTGTTGGGAACGAGAGTATATCAGAATATCGTCGATAAATATCAGCACAAATTTGTCCAAAAACCGATGAAACACGCTGTTCATCATACACATGAAGGTGGCAGGTGCATTGGTCAAACCAAAAGGTAGCACTATGAATTCGTAGTGTCCATAGCGTGTCCTGAAAGCGGTTTTGGCAATGTCCTCATCTTTAATCCTGATCTGATGATAACCAGATTGCAAATCGATCTTGGAGAATACTTTGGCCCCTTTCACTTGATCAAAGAGTTCATCTATCCTGGGTAAAGGATACTTGTTTTTTACCGTGATCTTATTCAGCTGTCTATAATCTATACACATACGAAGGGTCCCATCTTTCTTTTTCACAAATAATACTGGAGCTCCCCAGGGTGATACGCTGGGACGGATGTACTGCTTATCCAATAGCTCTTGTAGCTACATTTTCAACTCTGTTAGCTCTGGTACGCTCATTCGGTATGGGGCCCGTGATACGGGTGCTGCTCCCAGTATTAGTTCTATAGTGAAATCTATGTCCCTCTTTGGAGGCAGCCCCGGTACCTCTTCAGGAAAGACATCTGTAAATTCCTGTACCACCGGGATATTGTCTAATGCGGACATCTTATCTTTCTGGTTTGTATAACCAACTTGTATGGCATAGATTTGGCACTTCTTTCTAATGCACTTAGCTAATTGAGTAGCGGTGATAGGTCGAATCTGGACAGGATGTTTAATCCCCTACAATTCCTGTTGTTGCCCCAAATCATCCTTGTAATAAATGGTTTTGGTTTTGCAATTCACTAATGACCAGTGCTTTTCCAGCCAATCCATACCAATAAGGATGTCATAAGAACCTAATGGGAGTACATTCAGGTCTGCTGTTACTGGCTGTCCAGCTATGCTGAAAGAACAATTATTAACTTTAGCTAAAACTCGTCTCTTGGCTCCCGTAGCTAACTGTACCAACCATGGATTTTTGAACCTTTCTGGTGATAGCTTACAATGTTCCACTACTTTTGGACTAACATAACATAAAGTAGCTCCAGGATCAATAAGTACAGCTATAGAGAGGTTTGAGATCTTACCTTCAAACTCCACCATGCTTGGTTGGTATTCCGCTTGCCGGTCCTCCAAGGCTGCGTTAACTCTTGGTACGCTGCGTGCCACATCCCCAACAGTTGATGCTTCATGGATCTGAGATATTTGATCAACCCCTTTACGCTGTGGACAATTCTTAACGTAGTGTGGTCCTCCACACCCCCAACACTGGACTGGAGGTCTGGTTCCCTCAATCTCTGATCGGGCAGGGGGTTCGCTGATTCTGCTTTCGCTTGGCTTAGCCCGGAAGGTGCCTTTGGTTATGTTTCTGCTGATCTGACCCTTCCCAGCCCCCTTACTGCCATTTCCACGACTGCCTTTGTTGTTTCCAGCAACTCTGTTGCCTTTTCTTTCATTCCATCTTTTGTTTGGAATGTCCCCTTTTTGTTTGTTCTGCTGGTAACAAATTCTTGCCTTACGAATTGCCTCATCCATGGTTCGGGGATTGTCGAACTCAATACGTTCCCTTATATAGGCCGGTAGGCTGCTCACGAATCTCTGCACCTTAGCCTTCTCCTCCTTGATATAGGGCACATAGCAAAGCAGGGAAGTGAAGCGGTTTATGAATTCGTCCATGGACTGCTGTCCCAGGCGTAAGTCATGGAATTCTCGTGCTTTCTCATCATAGAAACGCTCGATTAAATACCTCTCCTTAAAGTATTTCTGAAATTTTTCCCAGGTTATGCTTTGCTCACTTACTCCCTTCACAATTTTAATTTCTTCCCACCATAAGGTGGCTTTTCCCTGTAGCTGGAAAATGGCCAGCCGCGCCTTCAGATTTTGGTCATACTCGTACAGCTGGGAATACTTATTAATATTAATTAACCAAACCTCCGCTGCTTCTTCCTGCTCTCCATCGAAAAGTGGAGGTTTGATTTTTCGAAATTCTCCCTGTAATTCCATTTTCTGCCTCTTCGAGGTTTGCTGCTCTTGCACATTATCAGAATGGTCTTCCTATTCTTCTGAAATCTCAGGTGCGTAATTCCGTTCTTCAGTTCCCCTTTGCTGTTCCGCACTGGGGTTGGCTAAGGGTGGATTTTGTTTGTCTGACAAACTTTTCAATATTCTTTCTTGCTCCATTGTCAATTGCACATTGTCCTCACGCAGACGCGCCATCTCACTTTTCATCTCTTGGACAGTTTGCAGTATCGCCAGATTGGTACTGCGTGTCTCAGCACCAAGTTGTACCCATAGCTCAGCATTCTCTTGAGGGATGCCGCCAGTTCCCTGCATTTCCTCCATCTTACTTATTGACTGTTAGCAGATGGCTGTTTCTGTATGGATCTCCTAATTGGTACACAAGAAAATCAATTAGCTGCATATCGTTCCCTCATTTATACATTATAAGGTAAACTTTACTGTTCCAGAGGCCACAGTTTTGAAACCTTGGCTCTAATACCACATTGTCACGACCACATTCTAACTTATACCATAAATAAAAAAAATTGTTGTTACCTAACCCCTACAAGTCACTTTCCCACCTTGACCACAAGGGATTTGGCACCATGGTATAACATTATAATCCATGCGCAAAACGTATTTCACTTTGTATTAACAGGTTATGACTTACCAACATATTGGTTTTCACGCGTGTATAGTTACGTTACACCTTACCCGCTCCAGCACTTAGGCAACAACCTTAATGTATTGAATACTTGTTCATTTAACACGGCACCAGGTGGTAAGCGGCTGTTAATCCAGCTCATCCATCCTGTGGCCAGGTGGAAAGAAGCCATGTGAACGTTCAGAGGGTTGTATATCTATGGTTTTCGCGCCAGCCTTTCCGCTCATATGAACGATGGTGATCATTCCATCTAATCGTAGGGCTCAGATTGGTTCGAGGGTTTCGCCGGCATCATATAAGCCACTGGGTTCTTCGGCCTCAGTTCATTTGCGTCCAGAGCGAACCTCAGCTCAGCAGAACTTCCTCCACACCACACCAGTTCTGCCACTCTCTCTCGGGTATGATCCTCTCTGTCCATAGCAATAATATACAGGTTTACAGTCCTGCACTTGACAATTTATTATGTAGCTCATTGAACCTTTGCTTTCCTCTATTCCAGTTAACGATGGTGTATTTTCTGTGCAGGAGGGTTTGGACTTTACAGCTTCTACTGCCTGCAAGGAGAGTGTGCTGGTCCACGGTCATTCCGGGTGAGTCATCATTCTTGTAAGCGTTGTCATGTAGAGGGTATCTGTTGTTAAGTGGAATGGAGGTTTCCACAGGCCGTTACGAGACTTATGTCTTGTTATTCATGTGTTCTCAGGTCTGGATATTATTTGTTCAAGCCCTGGTTGCGATTTACAGGCGGCCTCTCCCCATGTTGGACTTGTATCTCGTGAAACCCTGAGGTTTAGCTATGTTTGTTTATGGCTACAAGCCATTTGTAAATCTGTGTAAATGGGTACTTGGAACTGAGTTCAAATTTCTGTTTCGAATTGATACAGTTAATTCAGAGTTCATATATTCAAGTATTTTGCATGTTTAATAGAACCCTTATGTTACTGTTTCTGTTACGCCTTTCTATTGGGCTATAGTCCCTTATCGGACTCCTGAAGCAAATATTGTGAATAGTTTACCTGTGTATTGAACATCTTACGCTCGGCTACGGCCTCTTAATGGATTAACGTTTGATTTTGTTATTACACTGCCGTCTATATCTATGCAGCTTCTATTTATTTGATGTTCAATTTAATGTTCTCATTCATACGCTAGTGATATTCCACGAGGTTTACCCAACTGTCTGTTACTACAGTTTAATATGGTCATGCGTATGAAGTTAATGCCCTATGGGCTTACCACAATAAAGGATTTGTTCTGTTTCGAACTTGGTATGATTGTCGATTCTTTAGTTTGAAGTTATTCTATACGGCAAGACGCTCCAGTCTTTTATAAGTAGCTATATTTAATATGCATCAGTAGTCGAGCTATTATATGGTTCAGGTTTAGTATTCAAGTTCATTACCATATTTCATGTCCTCTTTAATGCGGCTGTAGGGTTAAGGCTTGCATTCGAATTAATGAATGCAAGTCGAACCCTTTTCGCCACACACAGGGTTTTATACTTGTGACCCGTGATGTCTAAGCCTGGTAAAGGCATATTGTTTAATTTCCACAGTTTCTATATCGTGTTAAACTCATATCAATGTCCTGCATGTAACGTTAATACTCATCTTGTACAGCTATGTGATATTTTCTATGGTTAAACGTTCCGCTGGGTTTTAGCTGCGAGCATAACCCTCACGGCCGTTCCGAATACTTTTACTTTCACAATGTTATTGTTTATTAAAGGCCCTCGGCCCTTCACTATGGTTTCCATGAAGTATCTTTGTGACTCATACAGTAATGACACCCGTCTGAGCACCGTTTCATGACTGTTTCTTTTTATTATTTAAGAACTGTAACTTTCTGAGACGGGTTATTTGACCACGTTTGTAGCCAATGGTTCCATTCATGCATTCATACATTTCTATTCATTAATGTTCTTTGCGGTCTCTTAACCGCTTCAGGGTTTAGTCTTAATCTGGCATTTTCTTTAAACACTCTAGTTTCTACAGCGATGAATTTAATCACGAAAACTAGTTCTGCAGGATAGACTATATGCATTAACCATATATAACAGCTACAACTATCATTGTTTAATGTCTAAAAAGGATTACTAGATAACTGTAGCATCTAATAACCAGATAAAGAAACATAAATACCTGAACCTGTCTGTATGTTATCTTCACCTGTTACTCAAGTCAGAGCTCTTTAGGAATGCATACCTGGCAATCTGCTACCGTCGTGCCTTCTTCAGGGATTCACCTGCAATGATTTTGCTCTTATCCTCCCAACCTTGAGATCCACTTCACCCTGGATTCTCCCCCGAGCAGTCTTGCAGGCCTACAGCCCTCAACAAGACACATGCACTCCTGTGCTGGGTTATCTGGTCTCTACCAGACTTAACCTCTTTCTCTGTCTGCTCTCTCCTGGAATTCTTCTCTCTGCCTGTTCCTCAACAGCCCAGAGGTTTTCCTCCAAGGCTTTTCCCTTTGGGTGAGAAGCAGTTACTTTCAGTTTTATAACTGATTTTATTTTCTTTTAATAGAAAATCCTCCTCCAGGAGGCTGCCAGCATTTCACGAATATACACATGTAAAAATAATCTGATATATTCATTTTCATAATTAACAATGTCATTTAGTAATATCAAGTCTTTCACTCATACAATTTTTACCATAGTAACTATTCAAATTAC
>APFE030716872.1:63679-101344 GCA_000404065.3 Pinus taeda | reverse complement strand
GGGGTCATAGGGGGTTTGAGGTGTACCCATAACCCCACTTTATGGGGTCTGGGGCAACGCCTTGGAAAATTTTGGTTTTGGACCCTATGTTAGGTTGGGCAGGCCCACCTATGGTTTTGTGCATGATTTTCGCACATGTTTTTTGGACACAATGGTTTAGGGTTCATGGTATTAGATGCTTCGACATGTATAGATATGTATTATAAAATTGAAAGGAATATAGTGAAATATCAAGCTGGTAGTCCCTATTTTGGGATCTAGGGGAAAATCTCTGTGTATATGTGTTTTATGTGTTATGCTCTCGCATTGTTTATTTTCTGTGTTATAGAATTCATATGCAGGTAATTTTTGTACGGGGCTAAAACCTACACAAAATCTAAGATTTGTTAAAGGATTCGAGAAATTGGATGAAATACTGAGTGTTTAGAGATATCCCCTCATTAAAAATGTTCTCGATTATCAAAGAGAAATAAGCACCAAGAAAGTTGAAGGAAAATAACCTATCAACTATTTTGAAGCACTCAAAGTATGTAAAAACCATGGAAATGAAAGTAATCAACTACAACGACAACAAAGAAGATAAAATGACAATAAGGCAGTTGAGGACAACATTGGTAAAATTCAGCAACAACAAATGAGGGCACAATACAATAATTCATATAGACATAAAGGTGACTTCAATAATCAATAGAGGCCTCACTAATCAATCAACAAAGAATCAAAAGATCTTTCCCTCAAAGTCCATTTACTTCCAGGTATCAAAATCTAGTTTTTGGTTATTATTATTATTGCACAAATTTTGGTCATAAGTTATCCAATGTAGAGCATATTTTGAAGATAACTATATCAGAAATGGAGGATATTTTTCCTCAAAGAATAGAGACAACAAATTTGTAAATCCTAATAATAATTATTTAAGAAAAAATAATCCTTTTTCTCCTTTATTAGATTATGTTGAATGTTATAATTGTCACAATTTTGGGCATAAGGCAGCTGACTATGGAGCAAATATAATCAAAATATCCCCTCATAAAAAGAAAGTGTAAGAACCCAAAACATGGAAAAATAAAAGAGTTGAAAAGAAAGAAGAATGTGGCTTTGTCTTATATTCTTAGAACCAAGTAAACCATTGATATGTGGATAGTGGATGCTCCAAACATATGAATGGTGATAAGAGTAAATTCTTTCCACCAAGAGAAGATAACATAGGTAGTGTTACCTTTGGTAAATATCCATGAACAATCATGGGAAAATGCATAGTTATCTTGGACAATGGAAGATGCGAGTCTCACAATGTCCTTTTTGTGGATGGACTCAAACACAATTTGTTGAGTGTGAATCAGATGTGTGACAAAGGGTATGATGTCACCTTTTACTCCAAAGGATGTGAAAAAAATGGAAAACAAAAGAAAAATAATGGTGAAGGTAGTAAGAACTCCAAGTAATGTTTACATACTCAATGAGGAAAATGAGAAGTGCTATTTAGGGAAGCTTGATGAGAGCTAGGTATGGCACAGAAGGTTTGGATGCTTAAACTTTGATCATGTAGTGAAAATTAGCAAAAAGCAAGTTGTAAGGGACTTGCCAAAGATTTCAAAACCAAACAATACAATTTGCGAATCATGTTAATTTGGTAAACAAACTTGAGTACCCTTCTAGATAAGGAAAACTCATCAACTAGGCCTCTAAAACTAGTTCATATAGAATTATGTGGACCCTCAAGAACTGAACCCTTGAGTGGAGAATGATACTTTATGCTAATTATTGATGATTATAGTAGGTTGAATTCGGTTTCATTTTTGGAAGGGAAATATCAAGCATTTAATAAGTTCAAAGTCTTCAAAGTCCTTTCTGAAAACCAAAATGATTGTAAATTGAAATACCAAAGGTTTGGAAAAGGTGGGGAGTTTACCTCAAGTGAGTTTGATGATTTTTGTGAAGAACATGGAATGAGAAGACAATTCTCAATTGCAAACACCCCAAAACAAAATGGTGTGGTGGATATGTAAAACAAATTGGTGCAACAAATGGCTAGAGCAATGTTGGATGAGAAAAATCTTCCAAATACCTTTTGGGCTAAAGTTGTTCATAGAATAGTTCACATATTGGATAAAGCTCACTTTAGGCAAAACAATGATAAGTCTCTTTATGGGTCGTGGTATGGAAAATCAACCTCAATCAAGCGCTTCAAAGTCTTTGGCAGTAAGTGCTACATAATGATTAATTATGACAATCTTGGAAAGTTTGGTACTAGAGTTGATGAAGGCATATCTTTGGGATATTTAACTAAGAGAAATTTTTATAGATGTTATAACAAAAGATTGTGCAATATTTTTTACAACATTGATGTGAAGGTGGATGAAGCATTGCCTCTAAAAAAGAAGCAACCATGATATATCAACCCAATTGATTAGATCAACATTGAACAATGTGAAGGAGAAGAAGAAGAAGAAGAATAAGAGGCAACATGCTCTCATCCAAAATTCCCTTAAAGGTATGTACAAAAGAATCACCCTATAAATCAAATAATTGGTGATAAGGAAATAGGAGTTCAAACTAGAAGAAAATTAATAGGTACATATAGTCAAGCACATATTGCCATGCTATCCATGATTGAAACCAAAGATTTTTCTTAGCCAAGTCAAGATAAGAATTGGATAAATTCCATGGATAAGGAATTGGCTCATATGGAGGAAATTAGACTTGGAAATTAGTTCTAAGACCAATAAATAAAAATGTCACTGGCATAAAATGGGTATTTAAGAACAACTTAAATGAGGATGGACAAGTTGTTAGAAATAAGGCCATATTAGTATGCAAAAGATATGCACAGGTTGATAGAGTGGATTTTGAAAAAAAATTTGTCCCTGTTGGAAGATTAAAGGCAATAAGGATGTCCTTAGCATTTTCCTATAACAAGAATTTTAAAGTTTATTAGATGGATGTGAAATCAACATTTCTAAGTGGTGAATTTGAAGAGGAAGTACATATAGAGCAATACAAAGGATTTTAGTTGTTAGAATATTTAGATGATGTATACAAACTTAAAAATGCCTTGTATGGGCTAAAGAAAGCACCAAAAAAATGGTATTATAAATTAGACAAATACGTACAATAACAAGGTTTGAAAGAAGGGACAACTGATAACAATATGTATATCAAATTTGGAGATGGAAATCTTTTGGTTATTATTATTTATGTTGATGACATAATCTTTTGGAGGTGATGCAAACATACTAAGTCAAAATTTTTTGGCTGAAATGCAAGTTGAGTTTGAAATGTCAATGCTAGGAGAGTTGTCCTTTTTCCTTGGTTTTCGAATTTCACAATAAACCAGATGAATTTTTATCTCCCAAAACAAGTACCTCAAGAAAATGTTGATTTTTTTGGGATGGAATATTGTTCACTTGTTAGCACTCCCATTGTCACTAGTTGTAAGCTGAACATAGACGATGACTCACTTGAGGTCAATCAAACAATGTTTATATTAATGATTATCAACCTCCTAGATATAACAACCTTAAGGCCATATATAATGCAAGTTGTTGGTTTAGTAGTAACGTATCAATAAACCCCTAAAGGGTGTCATCTATTAGTTGTAAAAAGAATTTTCAAATATTTAAAAGACACAATGGACTTTTGCCTATGGTATCCTAAGGGTAAAATATTTTCATTAACTACATAGAAAAATTTTGATTGGGTTGGTAGTGTAGATGATCATAAAAGCACAAGTGGTGGTGCCTTCTTCCTAGGAGACTATTTGGTGGCTTGGTTAAGAAATAAATAGACATTGATCTCACTATACATAACTAAACCCAAATACATTGTAGCTATTGCATGGTGTACTCATATTTTAGGGATGAAGCATAATTTGCAAGACATGAAGGTAATGTATGATGAACTTATTCCCATTATCTGTGACAATACAAGCGTTATAAGTATGTCCAAGAACCTCATTTTTCATTCAAAATCCAAAAGATGCGCACAAAGTATCACTTTCTTAGAGAACATGTGGTTGATTAGATTGTAAGGTTGGAACATATATCAATAAAGGAACACATAGTTGATATATTTACCAAGCCTCTTGCAAAAAAGTCTTTTGAATATGTGGGAAAAATTTGGGAGTGCTATCTCCCTCATCTCTTCCATAGACCATTTCCATAGGAAATAAAGCTATTGTTCAATTTTGTAAGGGATAACTGCAGACCAAGAGGTTAGAAAGGAAAACATGAGATAAGCTCATAAGGAGCTGCAAGATCAACAATAGTAGCACATAATTAGGGGGAGTTATTGGAACAGAGCTCCAAATTAGTTTTCCAACTAAGAGAAAATTAACATAAAGCCCTCTTTGACATTGATTTCAAAAGAGGAGAGTGAGTAGACATTGGAGCAGACTAAGATTATTGGGAAAGTGAACATACATCTTGTGAGAGTCAGAAGACAACAAATAGATAGGTTAATACCTTGATAGGGGGGGTGGTTCACAGGGAACTTCAAGTCAAAAGTTATTGATGACTAGAAATGTCAAGTGTTGTTGCCATCAATGCTAATAGGGGAGGTTTATTGAGTGGGTTGGTAGATTGTTGAATATATGTTGTCATTGATGTCAAGTTTGTGGGGGGGGTGCTTATTGAATATGTTGTGTCATTGATAAATTCGATTTGAGTAGCATATATTTGTATGTAATTTGATCTCATTTTATCAATCCAATTGAGCTTGAAAGATAACTAGTTAAATAACTATTTCAAAGATGTTTCGAACAATAAATGGCACTTTGTCTAACTCCCATGAAAGAAGCAGTAAAACTCATTTTAAGTGTAGTGAGTCGATAGGTGGACCCCAAACACAATTGGTAGGTTCATGAGGCCTAGGTGATGATGTGGAGATATATGGAAGGAACATGTGGCAGCCATGGTTAGTAGATTGAGCAAGTTGACCAAGTAGTAAAAGGCCATGCTATTGGATGAGGTTGTCCGGGAAGATCTACAAGAAAAGGGAGCCCAGGCTAGTCTAAGTTAATAAGGAGGTACCCCCCACAATGGAAACCATAATGGTTTACCACCAACTATGTTCCCTCCTATGATTGGTTGTGGTCCCATATGTTTCGTACCAAAATAGAAAACCTCCCCCCCTCTTGTGATACCATTGGTTTCCTAAAGAAATAATATAGGTGGACCCCAGGTGTCGTGGATAGTATTTGGTGATGACATGGCACATAGGTGGTAGCGATGATGACGTGGTTGAAGAAGTTGATGTGGCAGCCTCAGGGTAGTTACACATGACATGTGAATTTAGAATTTTTATTAGGACAAGTGGACATTTGACAAGTGACATGTGATAGGCACACGTTAGTAGAAGGAGATGATGTGACTTCTTATTGGCTATAGAAGATTATGTGTTGCATGATATGGAACATGATATGGGATGTGGGTCCCTTATCGAAGTGCCAAATTTGAGGGTGTTGTATACCCCAGTGAATGTGGTTGATGAGTAATGGTTGATAGATGGGAAATGTTCCACTACAATGGTAGACAAGTTTAATGTCAAGTAACAATACCAGCGAATGCACTCAATGAAAAGGGGGCCAACAAATGAAGAATGTGGCGTCATCTATAACAAAGATGTTCAATGTCAAGTGACATATATGTCTCTCTAATCGCTTGGTGTGAGGGTGATGTAAACATCAGTGGACTTGATTGATGGGTGATCATCCAAAAAAAGCAAAAAGTGTCATTTAATCCCACGATCACAACTGAGGTTAGATAGGGCCAGCAATTGGGTGCTTAGGGAAAATGTGGCTAGCATAGCAAACTTAGCTGACATGTGATGACATGGAAAATGTAGAAAGTGCCTTCGAGATTAGGCCACTAGTTTTGACCCTTAGTCATATGGATCACTAGGGAATTATAATTCAAACACTGAGATTGGTAATGTGGTGGATGCGAATGACAATTTTTTTTAATTCTATAAAATGAATGAAGTCCAAATCAAATGAAATTATGAAGTATACATCTATAATAGAAATAGAATGATGTGAGAAAGGGAGTTCCTCATGCAATCAAATTGATTTATATATTATTATATGATTTTATATTTATATATTTTATATGCATATAACAATAAGAGTTAACGATGAATTAAGAGATGAAGCTTTTCTATTAAAGGAATTGATTTGAGCACCAAGTTGAGTTGGTTTTTGTAGTTAAATTTATCATAGGTGTGTAGTGAATAGTGTTGATGAATTTTGAAGCTGTAGTATATGAAAGGGGATTAGTCCATGTCGCACTTATTTATCCAATTTCCAATAATATCCCCCCTAAACATGAGTTGGATGTGTATCAAACTCGTGACCCATGATCTGATACCACTTCTTGGGAATGACGATTGTCGTTGGACCAAAACCTATAGGTGTTAGTCAGCGATCACATCGCCAAATATAAGGATCCATGAGAGGCAGTTAATCCATGTCGCGAAACAAACAGGAAGCGCTAATTTATCCAATTTTCAACACATATAAAGAGCATGGAAATACTATTATAATATAAATCCCAAAGTTAACTTCAAATTTTCCTAGTTTTGACTTTGAAGAAGAGAGTTAGATGTTGACGGAAAATATCATAAACAAGAAACTTACTACTTTGTTTTACTCTTTTGAGAAAGATAAAGTCCATGGGTGAAATGGGTGGATTATTGAATTGTTTATTAGGTTTTATAAGCTCAAAGAGGAAGATGTAATGACGGCCTTATAAGAGGTTCAATGAATTGGGAAAGTTTTAGGAGCTTTAAATTGTACATTCTTGGAATTAATTCCTAAGAAGGATGATTCCCAACCATTTAATACATTTATAACCATTTCCTTATTTATTTGTGTTTATAAAACCACTAATAAGATTTTGGTTGTCATAATTTAAAAATTATTTTTAGTTGTCATGTCATAGGAATATTTTGGAAATTTAGCTAGAAGGTAAATCCATGAAGTAATTGGGGTTGCTCAAGGGGACCTACATACAATTCAAACAAAAAAGTACTCAACTATGGTTTTGAAACTACCCTTATCCATTGCATGTGATAGATCATGTTTCTTTTACCTCAAATTAATGTGTTTGCATGTAAGATTTAGATTCCATACAATAAAATGGATTATGGGTTTCATTTTTTAAATTTCATTTGGTATCCTGATTAATGGGTTTTCCTTATTATTCTTTAAGCCATATAGAGGGTTAAGGCAAGGCGTCCCTTTATCCCCTTAATAATTTTTTACTTGTGTCTGAAGGTTTGAGTAGAGCCATCTTGGATGCTAAAATATAATGAATTATTATGTTAGGATACATAGAGTAGTTTTCTTAACTCACATGTTATTCATTGATAATTTTTTATTATATACTAATGGTTCAACAAGGGAAGCTAGGAAATTAAAGGAAATCTTAGAAAAATACAACATTTCTACAAGGGTAGAAATTAATGTGCATAACTTAGTTGTATGCTTTAATAGCCTGAAGCAAGAACCATGAAGTATTTCGCATTTAAAGATATTTCTTTTTAGGAGAGGTTAAAAAATTTGGGTTTTATTTTAAAGCCTAATGCTTATGGGACAAAGGATTGGGGTTGGTTATTGGAATGCATAGAAGACAAATTCACAAGTAGTACGATAGTTAGTTGCCTAGAGGGGGTATACCAACATTGGTGAAGTATATTCTAGAAGGTATCCCAATGTTTGGGCACTCTTTGGTGCATATCTGATTTTTTTTATATAGAATATCAAGAAAACTTGCTTTAAATTTTTGCAGGGAGGAAATAATGAAAGACATGGTATTCCTCTATCATATGGTGGATTTTAGCAAGACCACATGATGATGGTGGATGGGGCCTGAAAAATTATTCATTTGTGTGGTAAATATTTGGCTACAAAATGCTTGTGGAATCTTATTGCAAAGGAAGGTTTATGGAAAGAGAGTAATTGAACACAAGTATTTTATGCCAAGGACTATTATTAACAAGATTTAAAATGAACAAAAAAACATACAAAGTCTATTGATTGACTATAAATCATTTGTATTTCATTTTTTGATAATTAGGAGTCATGTGTCTTTGAACTTTGGGAAGGACCAGTTAGTTAGGGTTGAAGGTAATTATGTGTTGGGTTGTGGGGAGAGTCTAATTATTTATGAGGAAATTATTACCACACATCAAGCAAGGGAAATTTTCACCCTAAACTAGGCGGGGAATCCATTATCTACTATTATTTGATGGCAAGGGTGGAGGAAGGTGTAGGATCAGGGTTCAGAGGCTCATAAAGTAGTGAATTGGTATTCATATATTGAAGGTGTAAAAATGGGACATGTTAGGCTAACAAGAGAGGCAAACTCTTTGGCTTGGGAAAAAAAATAATTCTTATGGATATATACTACTAGGTTGGTTTATGAATTGGTGTTTGGGAGCTAATTTTGTGATGTAAGTAGGTATAGGAATTTAAGGTGTTGAAACATTCTAGAATATTTCTATGGTTCAATTTAAAGAATAAGGCCTTAACCTCCAAAACAACGCCAAAAATGAATAGGTGTGGTCCATGGATTTGCATGTTATGTAGAAGGTAATATTAAAATATATCAAATTTGGTTATTGAGTGATCTTATACATAATAATTAGGGAAGGAGATATGGTAGCTTATTGGAGCATCCATTATGTGGAATGGGGAGCTTATGGAGGAAAGTTTGAGATTATGGTTAAAAAAATAACTACAGGAATATATAGCGTTGCCTTATATTATTTTGTGGGGTATATAGTTAGCTTGTAATTTTGTGATTTTCAAAGATAATAATTTCCCCACCTTTCATGTTTTTATCTCAAGGTAGAGCTTTTTTATTATTATGTAGAATACCTATGATTTAGAGGCCCCCCTTGTTAGGTTAGTGAAGAATAGGTAGATCAAATTTGTGATGCTTTTTTGATGAATCTAGTTATGACCCATATATTTTGTGTATTTTAGGTGGTGTTTTATTTATTTATCCATCTCATAGTTTAAATTTAAAAGTAAGGTTGGGGGTATAATTAAATAATTATGCAAAATATATAGTTATGAAAACCTTGATCAAATTGGATTTAGAGAGAGAAGTAGGGTATATTTAGATTTGAGAAATCTTCATTACTGAACAATTCAATGAGAGGTTTTATTTAGATCTATATTCTATTTCCCCATTATTACCGGTAATTTTTTCTCATTCACTCAAATGGCCTAGAAATAGGATCAATTAAGATACTTGACACCTTGTCATTATCCCTTTGCAAATACTCAAGCATTAGTTCTCCAAAAAGTCAAGGAATTCTAGGTTTATCAACTTAAAACTCATTTTTAGGCCCATTGCATCCTGTCTTCTATGCCACTTGCAATGGTTTCATGTTTCATAATCAGGCACTTGCAATGACTAGCGTGGGTTTCCTTTGCTGCAGGTACGATGGTTCTAGAATTCCAGGATTTTTTTTATGACTCTTCTCTTTACAAAATATTTTAAGGTGGTTTTAACCATTTATTATTGATTGAGATCTCGAACTTCTATCCTAGAGGTCTTATCTCTAATCCCTAGAGCATATCCTCACTCATATGTAGATCTAATTCATAGATTGGTAAATCCTAAACTACCCTTGTTACCCTATAAATTCAGTGCCTCCCATAGAGTCTAGGTTGGATTTTGGAGACTCTTAACTATGCTATGATGTTGCTAATTTTTACCTAAGGGTCCATTACGATCCTTGAGTTGATATTGAAAGACATCTAAATTTTCAAATATTTTAAAAGGGTTGTAATCTTCTCCTACATTTCATTAATACAAAAGTCTTTGTTTTCCTATACTCATGACTATTTGATACTTATGTATTTCAGTTCCCTCTTGAATCGTTGATTAGAGATATTAGCCTATGCTATGTATGTATTGTAGTTCTCTTTCTTGTTGTAATTATCTTGCAAGTTCCATTTATAGTAATTGGAGCTAGAGCTAAAGTTTACAATCCAAGAGAAGAGGAGGACTTGCGTTGGACTCCAGGGAGGATTTATCCTCCATTTTATAATTTCTTCAAGGAAAACACAAGTATTGTGTTTCTGTTGTTTCTAGATTAGACCACTAAATTAGAGGATTGACTTTTGTCTGCAGAAGATAATTTTTCCAACTTGGCGAATCCATTGGGGAATGAGATTTTCCTATAGTGGTTTCATTTGCCTATTCATTTTATACCTTTCAATCTGACTTGAATTGACCTTTTTACAAATTATTTAGTCTTAGGAAAGAATTAGTCTGAGATTGGTAGGGTTTTTGTTTCGATTTTTGAACAAAATGAACCCCAATGCACTTTATGGTATGTGATAGAGTGACCCAATGCACCCATCTTTCTTTGTAAGTGCGATGCATCACATTGGTGCTTGTGTATAGTTTGTGATGGTTCCTATAGGATGCAAAAAATGCATTTGTATGCCTTTCTCTGAGTTTTGATTTTGTCTACTGATTTTTCCTGAGCCTATGTACTAGTCATTGTCTCCATAAAAGCCATGAATGTGTTTACATTTTGGTTTGATTGCCTTTTGATGATAATTTTTTTGGATTTTCTTTATTCTTGTCAATTAGGGTTTGTGAACACTTGGCTTGATTGTTGATTTGATAATATAATTTTCATATTACAGTTATAGTCCGTGTGAGTTATTTGGTCAATGATCTAGGTTCAGTTTCATTTTCATTGCATTTGAATTTGAAAATCAAAGAAAATACATATTTCTTTTTTTGCATTGCACATAGGGTTTTCAAATTGCATTGGAATAATACATTGAAAGATTTGGTTAGGAATCTCTTGTTTGCTGCATCTTTGATTGCTACATCATTGTTTATTTCTTCCTTCCCGTAGATATATCTTCATCGAAATAAAAGAGTTATTTTCATCATGCTAGTTGCATCATAGGAAGTTTAGGTGAATTCATTCCGTAAGCCTTGAAATTGAAACTTAATTAAAGATTAAATTTAAAATTTATTCAATTGACCTAAGGAGAATTTGGAACTTTAACAACAAACATAGAGGTCTAGGCTAGAGACTGTTCTAGTGTCTTAAAATGTAGGAATTGTCGTTACTTGTCTACATTACATTATGGGGTTAGTCGGTATTCCATGTACATAAGAATTTTGGATTGTTCTGCACGTACCTTTGGGTATATCAGATGGAACTCCAAATATGAAAAGTATATCAGAATACTTCCTATCGTATAGGATGCATTAGACATCACTACCATAGGATACACTTCCACGTACCTCCGGGCATGTTTTGGAAGTTCCCTATAGGTTGTTATCCTACCATAGATAACTGAGTTTTCTGCATTGTCTACTGTGATACGCCGAACACATCATTCATGGATATTTCCTGCACGTACTAGAAACAATATATTGCAGTTCACAATTACTTGGTAACCCCTTTTTGCCTAGTTACCACTATTTTGTTTTATTTGTGTTGTTAATTTCTAAAATTGATTAATCCATCGTGGAAAACAAGACTCAACAACCTTGTCATTCACATAGAATGAAAATATTTCCTCCTTTACCTCCAAAAGAAAAACCCAATCGTCACAAAAATAAGAAAACACAAACTACCAAAATTGGTACTTCCGAAACAACCCCTTCTACAATTGCCTTTGACATCAAACAACCATAATTGTCACTTCCTATAAGTACTGAACCTATAATTACATCCTTACTAGCTGGTGAGATTGATGCGATCAAAAATAAATCCCTTGAAACATTACAACCTGAGGTTATTGAACTTGAATTTCCAGATTCATATACTTTACAACCTGAGATCATACAACTTGAGGAACATTAGATAACTGAACCAACTACTTCAGAGACTTCTTCTTCTCTTCCTCTACCTTTGTCTCAACCACAATCTATCAATTTTGGTCCTAATGGAGAACAAATTCCACCCAATCTTTTGATTATTGAGGAAATTACTAAAGAAGAGTCTCAACCTTCTTCTCTTGTCCATTTAATAGGAACTCCTCTTTGTTAGGCTCATCCTTTTCTTACCCCCATTACTCAAGTACAATCTCCTTCACCTAGGACTCCTCGTTTCAATTCACCTTTGAAACTCCCTCGGTAAACTCCTTTGAGAAGTTTAAACATGACTGAGTCAACGACAATCTCTCAACCCGTGTATTCTGTCATGAGTGAGTAAATTAATTTTAAACAACTTCTATGTTTGTAACTTTACTAGAAACCCATTTGTATAGTGGCCCATTAGTACCACTTAGCTACCATTCATTGTCTGGAACCTTTTCTAGTGCGTCGTCTAGTCCATGGACTTACCCTTTATCATCTTCATATGGAATGCTATATGGTACATCTTTCGTGATCATCTCACAACCTATTCCACCTATTGCACCCCAACCTTATTTGGAGTATCAATATGGCCCATTTGTTAGTGGATTGAGGCATCTACAATAACCTACTCCATCCTATACTAGGTACCCTCCTCGTGGGGGAAAGTTTCCACCATATTCTCCTTATCACGCAATAGAGGGAAAACCTGTTACTGGAATTTTCCCATATGCTAGTCAAATGCTACAAGTTGGTGCTCCATTCTATTCAAGTCCTCTTCCTATGGATCCTCCATTTCCAGGAATGGCTGCTAATCCTTGGCATCCTATGTTTCATGTTCAACTTGGTTTGGTTTTAAATGAAATCCCGACTTCTCAACCTATCTCGGCTACACCCCAAATTCATACTTTCAAACTTGTTCAATTCATGTCTCAACCTACCCAAGTTCCACTTCAAGTGAGTCAACATATCTAGGATGTATCCCAAATGCAAACTGCTCCAATGGTATATGGGATCTCTCAAATCCCATCTACCCAACCTCTTCATGTTGCATCACAAACTCCACCTATTGGTTTGTCCATACCTTAGATCCAATTAAACAAACCTATGTATGGCATGACAGGTACTAACCAGTCAACCCAATATTGGGATAATGAAAAACCCCTTTGGGTAACCATTCCAAGGTACTTCACAAACACCTATTGGTCAAACTACTATTCCCTAAATGTCTTATCAAGGCCAACAAATCCAAACTCAACCGTTCCAACCTTAGCAAGGTTTTCATGGAACTGGACAACCTGGTTACATTTATCCTGGTTATTAGAATCCTCCTTATCCTGGAATACAAATATCAATTTGTCAACCCAGTCCATCATACCTAGGATACCCTCCACCATAGGTTAACCTTTATCCACAAGGTCAACCTCCATAGAAGGACTTTAATAGGAAGTTTCTATTTGCTGCAACACTTGAGTTACCATATTTATCTCGGTTAACAAATGATCCCATTTGTCATTGTCCTTGGTGGCTGGCCATTCCTACTGAATTGCCGAGTGGCATTCCAAAATTTAATGGAAATCCTGGAGAAGACCCGTCCACTCACGTTATGACCTATCATTTATGGTGTTCATCCAAATCCTTAAATGATGATTCCATTCACTTACAACTTTTCCAGAGAGCTCTTACTGGTATGACAACTAAGTGCTATATTGAATTGTCACGAGCTTCATTAAACAACTTCAATGCCTTAGAAACTACGTTTCTAACCCATTTGCAACTACCCATTTGTTATGAAATTGGAACTGAGATTTTGACCTTGAAATAGTCTGACTCCACCTATATATCTAATCATATTCATAAGTGGAGGCATTAACGTCATTTGTTCAAAACTTACATTCCCAATTAGTTATTGGTAGAATGATTTATCAAATATTTGCTATCGTCTATAACTGAAGATGTTGCTAAAGGCGAAGTTAATACTGAAGATAAAGTCATTGCTCGTGCTCAATATTTAGATTTGATTTATACTTAATCTGGCACACTCTATGACAAGATACTAAATTCTCCATGAACTCAACATATTTTTCCACCTACTCTCCCCTCGAAAGAACCACACACTGCTGATGGCGTGGTTGGTTCCATTGGACAACAATCTACGAGCAAATATTCCAATCAGTCTAATTCAAAATCTGCTCCCACTGTGACCAATCAAAACCTTGCTAATCCTGCTCCTGTGAGTACTTTCGAGATTAATGTTGTTAAATCCAATAGGGGAAAATATCAACAACCTGGAAGTAAAAAAAGGGTAAAGGAAAGAATAAGCAAGAGAACCCTCCACATGAAAAGTAGAAGAATCAATGTCCTGACGAGAAGCGAAATCCTCATTATCCATGTATTATCTGTAATGATGAACATTTCACAAAAGTATGTCCACATCGTGCAGAGATCAATATATTTTTGAAAGCTGCATCCACTGCGCTTGCCAGTTTGATATACCCTTTCCCAAACTAAGAGACAAATATTGATGCTCAAAACCCATCCTCCTCTTCCTAGGTAATGATTTTCCCTGTAATTAGCAATAAGAATAGTGTTATGGTGGCTACAAGGAATAAGGACTATGGAAACCCGAATCTTACAACTAGAAAGGCTGATGATCCACCTTCCATCTCTACTCAACCTACCTCTGGTCCTCTCCATATAGAGAAACCACTTGCTGAATTGAATATTAAACCACCTAAAGAGATGATTCTTAATTCAACTTTTAATCCTTGTGTGAGAGTTGCACGAAATTACAACATAGTTGACTCCTTTAGCCATGTCAACTCTAGAAGTGTTACATAGTTGTTATGCCCAAAATAACTCTTTACTAGCAACTATTGGAGGGGTATATCCTTTGGATTTGAATCTTGTTGTATTTAATCATGGGAACCATAATCCTAAACTTCTACCTCAACTAGCTTTCATGATTCAAGTTGTTGTTAGGAGTAAAAATATCCACCGCACAATCGTAGATGAACATGCTTCAACTTGCATCATGTCACTTTCATGTTGGAAAGCCATTGGTTCTCCACAACTTAATAAATCACCATCCACTCTAAAATATTTTGTTGGGAGAGGATTTAAACCTTATGGGATCTTGAATTCATTACAAGTAGAATTAGCTTGCAAAATGATCTCAATAGAGGTCGAAGTCATTGACGGAACTTTAGATTATAACCTCTTACTAGGACATACATGGATTTATGCTGTGGAAGTCATGGTCTCTACCTATTTTAGGACGATTTCTTTCCCTCACCAAGAGGGCATTGTTTCCAGCAATCAATTTTTTTTTTTTTTTTTCCATTGATTCCCAAATCACTAGGATTATTCCACTTGTAGTTGAAACCCCACAACCTTATCAACATGTTGAGATATGATTGCTTAAAGATCATCCTTAATGGGATCTTTCACACTCTCTCCTCCTGAAATTCCCAATCCAGTTTCCTCTATTAACATGATTTTGTCTCGTACTATTCCATTTTATCCCTTTATAGTACCTGACAACTCGAACATTGAATCATTTGGTGACCACAAGAAACTGAGTCCCATTGAGCTAGAGTATGAAGCCATTTATTCGGCCTATTTGGAAAATATTGATACTGATTCCTTAGTAAATTGGGTTGATCATTCCGTAGGTTCATTTTTGTATTCTGACCCTTTTGATGACACCTTTTCCATAGACAAGAACATCATGGAGATCATGATACCAGATGAAACCCCATGGGACGATAATCATCATCGATCCTCATTGCTTGAAATTCTTGAGAATAATCTTGAAGACTATTATTCACCCAACATTACTGAGTCATTTCAGGGTTTTATCTTTGTTCATGAGGTGAATTCCAAGAAGAATTCAGAAAATATTGAGGAGACTATGCCCCTTGATATTTCTACAAACCTGGAGTTGTTGAAAATTTCCATATTGGTGCACCTTGTTCTCCTGATGAGACCAAGATTTATAAGGAACTTTTTAAAGAATTATGTGACATTTTTGCTTGGACATATGAAGAGATGCCAAACAAAGATCCAAATATTATGGCGCATGAGATTAAAACCTATCTAGATGCTAAACTTTTTCAACAATGTTTACGTCTGGTTCACTTGAAGAAAGATGTTGCTGATAAAGAAGAAGTTGAATATTTTTTTGCGTGATGGTTTTATATATCCTATTACTTTAACAAATTAGGTTTCCAATATCATTCTCATTATAAAGAAAAAAATTACGATTAGAGTATGCATTGATTATAGGGATATCAATCGAGCTTGTCCTGAGGAAAACTACCTGACCTCTTTTATCCTCCAAATCGTTGAAGATTGCATTAGAAGCGAAGTTTTTCATTTATGGATGGCCTCTTCGGTTACAATCAAATCAACATCCTACCATCAGACAAACATAATAATGCCTTCATTTGTTCATGAGGTATGTTTTCCTACCGCAAAATTTCTTTTGATCTAAAGAACACTGCCACAAGTTTCCAGAGATCGATGAACTATGATTTCCATGATATTAAGCATATAGCGCAACCCTATTTGGATGCTTTTCCTATTTGCTCTAAACACTGTGATGATCATCCAATGCATCTCAGAGCAATATTCCTATGCTGTCGACATTATAAAATATGACTAAACCCACACAAATGCGTATTTTGTGTCCAATCTATTCGACACCTAAGATTCGTAGTCTCCAAGAATGGGATCCAAATCAATCCTATGAAAGTCCAGAGAATCATTGATTTTCCTTCTCCCTTTTCACTCGTTTATTTACAACACCTTCAAGGGAAGGCTAATTTTCTATAGAGATTTATTCTTAAGTACGCTAAATTTATGAAAGGATTTACTCGCTTGTTGAAAAAAGGGGTTCCTTTCCATTGGGACCACACTTCTCAAAAATATTTTGATGCTTTGAAAGATGTGTTAGCTCAAGCTTATTTTATCTACCCCCTAACTATCAATGAGCCTATTTCCTCTCTTTAGTTGTGACAGTTACCATAATCGCAATGGTTATGGTACAAGAAGATGATATAGGAGACAAACACCCTATATATTAATTGAGCCGAAACTTAACTGAGACCAAAGCCAAGTATTCACACATCAAAAATTTAGCTTTGGTAGTTGTGAAAGATGTCTAGAGATTTCGCCACTATGTCATGCTTTGGAAGACTATTGTAGTTTTTGATTGCAACCCGATGACTTACATTCTATCACGTGAATTACGAGGGGGAAAGTACTCGAAGTGGATAATTATCCTCTAAGAGTTTGATTTGGTATTTATCAAATCCAAATCTAAGAAATATTTAGTCTTCCCTAAACTGATATGCAAAATTCCCTCCTTTGAGTCAAAATCGATCATTAATGATTCTATTCCAGATGTGTTGATGGTGTTGGACCTACCAACATTCAGGGAATCTCCCTGATATCAAGTCCCAACTAGACCTCACACCGTTTGGAGAAGGAGTCCAAACAGTGGGTGGTAGTGTAATGCCTTAACCACTGTAGAAAATAGAGGAAAGTATGATAGCTTTGGGTGAGAGGAAGTGTGTGACCTTACGAAGAGTCGAGTACGATGCATGAAGGTTCTAACACATAAAGGGGAAAAGGAAGTGTACCCCTCAGAAGCATGTCTCCTGCAGCTTCAGTTCTACTTCTTGCAACATATTCTTTTCTCTCTTCCTTCACTCTGTTCTCTTCATCCACTGCTACCTCTTTTATTCCACTACCAAAGCTGCCTTCTTCAGGATAGGATCTTCTTTCATCTTGCAAGTTTTCTCTCCCTTTAGGTCCTCAACAACCTTCCTCTTTCCCTTGTCCTGTACTAGAATGTTGCCTTCTGTTGTTATTGTTCTTGCTTCCAGAGTTTCCGCTGTATGTAGATCAACTTTCTAAGTTCTTTCTAAATTGACTGGTTCATTGAGTTTGGAGGCATTGTAGCAGTGCCTATAAGGGTCCTCCTCTGGCTAGTGAAATGTCTCATGGATACATGGAAAGTAGACTTGCACAGAGTGGTCCTTGCAAATACTGTGGGGATCATACAAATTAAAGTCTTTGGTGCCAAACTCGAATTTCAATATGTCATCAGCCTCGAAATATGCATATTTCAAGATCTTAGTATCATATAACCCGATATGCAAACGAAGAGTGGGCCATGGTGATTTTTTCTTCCTATGTAGTCCTGCTAACAACCCTGTAGTGAGGTGGTATGAAACTTCTTACACAATCAACTTGTCAGTGGAATACCTAGGTAGAACATGTAGAGGCTTCTCTTCGCAAAACACTCTAATGAAGGTGCTAACTGGTGAGGCATACAAATTTGTAATGTTTACTATTGCCTCCATTGCTTCTCGAGACATGCAAGGTGGATCCTGCTAAAAAATAAGCCTGTAGAACGAGATGAAAAAATGGCCAGTTAGCCTTTTCATTAGTCCTCGATAGCTATAGTCAGAAAGAAACTTGCAATAGATGTTGACGATAGTATCTTTTTATGTCCATGTCTAGCTCATGCTAGGGAGCTGCTCTTGTGCACAAATTGCATCTAATAAGTATGTAGACATGTAAAACCTTGCTTGCTCATTTAGGGCAAATTTTGAGACTTAGCCACATGGGTATT
The DNA here is from genome assembly GCA_000404065.3 of Pinus taeda. Classification (NCBI taxonomy): domain Eukaryota; kingdom Viridiplantae; phylum Streptophyta; class Pinopsida; order Pinales; family Pinaceae; genus Pinus; species Pinus taeda. Next base: position 82,858 of record APFE030716872.1, on the reverse strand, counting down.
CAACTGATGAGCCAAAAACTATGACGAGTTGAATGGCCTCCCATCATTCACCAACTGGTCGAATAAGACCACTCGCCCTTTAGGAAAGTTTTCTGTTTTCTCTTGACCATATATTCTGTAGGCAAAGATGATCAAGAAATGGTAAGCCTTCCTGAGGGACTTCGTCTTGTAAACATGGGTAGGTGTATGTCTAAACCTTATGGCTCTTTCACATAGTGCTTAAAAATATCTCTCACATTCACGTAGCTATGTGTGGCATAGAAGAGTGAGTCCATGCACTTCATTGACTCAAGTAATTGATACATCTGCTAAAAGTTCTCTACGCTAGAGGTGACAAGCTCTCTTCCGCTGGCACTACTCATTGTCATAGTTTGCTCATCAGTGTATGAGACAATCTAGCTGATGATGTCTACACATGAGAAGGTGGGGTACTTGCATGCAACCTTGTATAACCCTAACCATTGGATGATAAGATAAACCTGTCGGTCTTCCATGTCTACCTTGAAGTCCTCTATAGAAGTGTCTTGATTCGTTTCCATGTTTGTGGTTACTCGTCTCAATGAACAACTGAGTATCTACATATACTGTAAAATCCACTGATGTCTGCTCAACTGCTTCCCCAATACTAATCTCGACGGTTTCCTTTGATGAAACTCTCTTGAATTCCATGTTAACTGTAACTACTAGAGAGAGGCTCAACAACTGTGGTACCAGTGGGACATAGAGGACACTCGTGGCAAGCAAATGTAAGCCGAAAGAAAAAATATTCAAGACAAGATCAAGCAACAAGTAGCTCATGATGGGAAGGATTACACAGTTTTGGCTGATAGAGGTCACTGGCTAATTGTGGGAACTGAGCATTGCGTAGGCCCAACAATCAGTTGGGAAGCTTGATGACTGGAATTGTGCAATGCATAGTTCAGTTTGTGCCAAGGCCATGAGAGACTGCGCATTGCGTAGTCTCAGTGGCCAAGCTGGGTGGTTGGCTCCTAGAAATGCGCAATGCATAGTTGAATCCAAAATTGGCTAATTTTTGCACAATTACAAAAGCCAAGGTAGAGGCCTTGAGTTCCCAGATTGCGTAGTGCAAGCAGTGAAGTGTGAGATCTAGGTAAGGGGACCTAGATCTCCCCAAGGGGAGTGTGAAAATCAAGAAGATTTGAAAGATGGTGTGATTATGAGTGCATATCTTATTAAATGTTTATGCATGCATGTGAAACAAGTGCATCAATAGATTAAACTAAAGGAAATCAAAGCATGTGAAGGGAGCCGTCGCAATGATGACCGTTGGTGCAAAAACATGATAACTCATGTGAAACTTGGGCAAGGCAATCTAAAACTTGAAACAACACTTGTGCAAGCTAAAACAAGTTAAAGTGCCAACATCTACACAAATAAATAAGTGAAACAACATTCTCACAAGCTAAACAACAAAAAGCGACAAAAGATGAGAAAAGCAAAACTCACTCAGAAAGCGACGACGATTGCACCGAAGGCTCCTTGATCTCCTCAAGAATGCTAGAGCTCCAAGACCAAGTATGAAAATGAGCTCTAGTAGCGTCAATTAAATAGATTTGGCCGAGTTAGGGCTTATGACATGCATGCCTAAAATAAAGGAAAAAGTGACACTTGGCGACAATTTATAAAAATAACACAAGTGCCTCCTTTGTGTTACTAAAAATAGACCCCTATTTTTTAGGGATGTTTTTTGTTTTTTTGTTTTTTTCCATTTTGTTTTTTGGAAAAACTTCCATGCATTTCCAGGATAGAATGTGTAGTTCTGGGAAGGACTAGGAAACTCTCCATCTCATGCACTGCTCAGTTTCTGAGCATAATAGGGTATGTGCAATTTCTGGGCTTAGTGGCTTTGGCCTGCCTATCCTGTCTACACAATTTCCTAGCTCAAGGCTGGCTTCCATTCAATACTACACATTTTCTGAGCTCAAGTATCATTGACAGTCAGGAATGTGCAATTCCCAAGAGCAAGGCTAATTGCCCTTAAGAATTGCGTAGTTCTCCGAGGTAAGCTTGGAACTGTCAAGTGACCAAGTTAGGAGATTGGCTTGTGGGTTAGAAAATGAACTAAGTGATAAAACACAAGACAAGATGAAAATAATAAGGCTTAGTTGAAGCACAAGTACCTAGATTAGTGTAAGATGTGCTACTGTGGTTTAGAAGGAAGGCTCCAAAATCAATGCATATGAAAATTTTTGGAGGCTGGTTGTAACCGATACAACATTGGGAACACACTGGTAAAACTCCATCTCTCAGTATGGACCTTTTCTCGTGCAAAGCGAGTCTAACTCTTCCTGAAGTATTGTTCAGTTCTTCGATTATCATAGCTTCTTCACTTAGCCTAAGTTAAAGATGTAGCCCTTACCATTCTCTTTATCAGCAACATAAATACAAGGCCAAGTCGAACTTAGTTGTTTTGATTAAGGATTGAAAGGTATATACTATCAAATTTTTAGTTTCGTCTCTGGTGTTTCTCCTCTACCATTAGGCCTAAGCAATACCTTATCGGAGTCACTTCAGGAACACAAGCATTGTTTGCTGCCAGCGAGCCTGGATAGTACCCCAATGGAGTTACTTGCTTCATCTCTCTATGCAGGAAACCTTTCTCTTCTTTCACCCTTTATTTATTTATTTATTTTTTCATTTTTTCACATTTTCATTTTCAAAGAATTGTGCATAGGAACTTATTTATTCCATGAGGCGGAAGAGGGATCCCGACTTATTGAGAGCAGAAGAGGTTGTCCCTTCAAAGAAGGATATTTATATATACCTCTGACATACTTGTTAAGGTTCTCCCCCTCTCCTGACTCTACTTGACTGAGTTGACAAGGGTTAACTGAAAATATAAAACCCATTAGAGTAGGCGGTACTAGTTAAGAGTGAAAACATTGTGATTTCACCATGACTCTCTCTGAATGGAACATATTTTCCATTAGGGTATCATCAACTAAAAGAAATGCAAGACTCACACAAAGAGAGGGAATAGGCAGATAACCAAGTGTTGATAGCTATACAAGCTACTCTTGGATTTCACCTTACTTGTCTAAGAATCCAAACGCAATTTCATGTGGAAACTAACCTATAGGTGCAAAAGAAAACAAACAATGGAAAGAAGCAAGACAAGGTAAACAAATCAAGAAACAAACAAGAAAACTAAAACTACTCCTACTCCTAACCTAAGCTGAACATGGCCAACTCACATGAAGTGATACTTCCAATGCATCCATTAGCACATTTCTTGGCCCATGTAGGCGAAAGCATGGTCGACAAGGAAGATATACAAGAAAACCAACCAACAAGAAGGATGAAACAATGCAAGCCAACAAACAAAAAGGATGAAACAATGCAAACCAATATGGTTGAAGCTTGAATGCATCCACAAAAAAGAAAAAATGGAAAACATAGGAAAGGCACTATGCAGATGTATCATGGTGTCCTATCACATTGCGCGTGGAAGACAAGCATGTACACACCTTCGAAATTGAAAAATGAGCAAGCATAAAGAAAGAAGAAAACTTCTATTTTGAAACAGTGCTTGCTACGTACGACTCCTCCAATGCTTGGGTAATAGGATCATGTGATTCTAGTGGAGGAGGCAAAAATGATAAGATAAATTGGTTTTCAATGTGAACAATAGAGTGATGAGAAGCCTGGAAAGATTCAATAGGTTTTTGATATGAAGTGGAACTAACCTCAAGGATACGAGAACCTGACATAACCATAAGCTCGAGATGAAGTGCCTCAAAAACTTGAGAAGTTTACAATTCATTAGAATATGGATCATCAAAGACCAATGGCTTAGAAATATCAACAGTGGAAAAAACAGAATTGTAATCAAATGAATGAATGAAAAGATCACTACAACCACGATTAGAAAGTTCAAGATGATGGACAATGCCATCCTCATGATATGATGAATCATATAGAGGGGATGATGAAAAATGATAAATTTCACCCTCTATGTTTTCGGAAAGGTAAGATGAGATATTGGGAGGATAAGGGAAGATAGATTTGTCCTCTTCGCAATCAAATGAAAAATTGGCATTCCACGTGTTTTGCAAAATATTGGAAATAGAAATATCCGAAAATGATTTTTCACAAGATGGAATAGAATTGGCAGAATCATGGAAGATGTCAGGATAAAGAAGGCGAGGTGCAGACATAAGGAGGTCATCCTTCACCATAGATTCTTGTTCAGATTCCCACCCATACTCATAAAAAATGATATCGTAGATTGGACGTTCAACACCAACTCCATCTAGAACTTGATCCTCGTGAACATCACATGTGAGATCCAAGACAGATGAACATGTCATACCCAAATTCAGAGGATCAATGGGATTGAAGGACGTAGGATGAGGAGATAAGACCACATGAAAACCATTGGAGTTACAGTCCAAATCTGTACAAAAATCTTGAACATGTGTTGTAGGAGGAGATGGTGATAGATCAACTGGTGGATTTTCAGCTTCTCCCACCTCGAACTGTAGAGCTATAACTGTTTGATGTGAAGGGGATGGAGGGTCACTTGGGAGAACAACCTTGTCCATCTCAAATTTAGAGGCTCTAACATTGAGGTATGTTGGGAGAGGTTCTAAAGATTATAACTCACGTGGATTTTCAGAAATGTGAACAAGATATTGAAATCTCTCATCTAAGAATTCCCAATTAACTTCATCTTTAGGAAATTCAAAACAATAGAGAAGAAAATGATCGTGAACATCTTGAAGGGATTCATCATGTGATTTTTGTAATTTTAAATTTTCTCTATTAAGGGATTTATGGTAATAAATAATGAAAGCATGACATGATTCTCTAAAAAAATGATCAAAATAGTGAATAGAGGCTGCCGACAATGTGTGACAACATTGCTTTGGGTGCTCTTCGAACGTGAAGGTGAAAAACCCACAGGAAATATCATTAGACGAGATATCATGCCTATCATAGAAGCTAACAAAAGCAACTATGTGCCTGAAAAAGGTTGTTCCACCTTCACCATTAAAATTATACATGGACAAGTCATATAGAATGCTCATCGACACTTCAAAATGAGCAGAGTTAGAAAAACATGTCAGGGTTTTGATTTGGACATAAGTCATGAAATATCTGCAGAAATTCAAAATAGACTTCAAGGGCTCAACTTGTCATCTAGCCCTCCTTATAGCCCATAAATGTTGACAGTGCTTTACCTACCAACATTTAAGGGATCTCCCTGATATGAAGTCCCAACTAGACCTCACACCGTTTGGAGTAGGAGTCCTAGCAGTGGGTGGTAGTGTAATGCCTTTAACACATAGCACACAGAGGAAAGTATGATAACTTTGTGTGAGAGAAAGAGTGTGAGCCTGCAGAGAGTCAAGTGCGATGCATGAAGGTTCTAACACACAAAGTGGAAAATGAAGTGTGCCCCTTAGAAGCCTTTAATAGTATGCAACTTGAAAGGAACATAGAAGCGAAATGACATCACAAGCTAAAATGCAGAATATTCCACAAATTAAAGTGATGAGTTAATCCAACAACACATATTCAACATGATTCGTACAAATGCATACAAATTATTTCTTAAGAATATGCATAAGTTAAATAACATACATTGCTAACACAACAAGAGTAGTCCTATTACATTAACAACATATGCTTGCAAGCATGTTGGCTATGATATTATTGTTATAAGTGAAATTTCCATCCATACATACACCATTGACGACCACTAGCCCCAATAGTGGAACATCACAGTCAAGAACACTTGCTCCTCCAAATTAGTATACTCGCTCTACGCTACGGAGAAGCCAAGGCTCTTCACAATACTCCCAGAACTGGTAAGCCTTCCTTAGGGACTTCATCTTGTAAACATGGTAGGTGTTTGTATATACTTTGAAGGATCTTTCACCCAACACTTGACAATATCTCTCATGTTCACATAGCTATGGGTGGCATAGAAGAGTGAGTCCATGTGCTTCATTGGCTCGGGTAAGTGATACATCTGCTAAAAGTTATCTACCATGAAGGTGGAAAAATATCTCCCGCTAGCACTTCTCAATGTCATAAGCTGCTCATCCATGTATGAGACAATCTAGTTGATGATGTCCACACATGGGAAGGTGGGGTACCTGCACGCAATAGGCTTGTATAACCCTGACTGCTGGATGCTAAGATAAACCTATTAGTATTCCAAGTTTGCCTCGAAGTCCTCTGCAAAAGTGTCTTTGCTTTTTTTCCATCTCTATGTTGTACCCTTCTCAATGAACAACCAAGTATCTGCTTATATTGGGAAATCCATTGATATATGATCAATTTCTTCCCTAGTACTGCTCTCAGTGGTTTCTTTTGATGCAACTCTCTTGGATTCCATGTTAATTGTAACTGCTAGAGAGATTCTTAACAATTGCTATACCTATGGAATAGAGAGGACACTCATGGCAAGAAAATGTTAGGTAAAAGAAAAACATCTTCAAGAAAAGATCAAGTAGAAACCCTCATTATGGAAAGGATTGCATAGTTTTGGCTAATGGAGGCCACTGGTTGGCTATGGGAATTGTGCACTACATAGTCCCAACAGTCAGTTGGGAAGTTTAAAGACTAGAACTGTGCAATGCATTGTTTAGTCCAGGCCAAGGATGGGAGAGCCTGTGAATTATGTAGTCCCAGTGGCCAAGCTGGGAGGCTGGCTCCTAGAACTGCATATTACGCAGTTGGAGCTAGCCTATGCCAAGCTCTGCACAATTCCAAAAGCCATGGCAAAGGCCTTGAGTTCCTAGATTGTGCAGTGCAAGCAGTGAATTGTGAGATCCGGGAAAGGAGACCTAGATCTGCCCAAGGGGAGTGTGAAAATCAAGAAGATATAAAATATGGTGTGATGTTGAGTGCATATCTTAATAAGTGTTGATGCATTCATTTGAAACAAGTTCAAAAATAGATTAAACTGAAAGAAAATGAAGCATGTGAAGAGAGTCACCACAACAACGACTATTGGTGCAAAAATAGGATAACTCATCCGACACTTGGGAAAGGCAATCTAAAAGTTGAAACAACACTTCTACAAGCTAAAACAAGTTAAAACACCAACATTCTTGTAAATAAACATGTGAAACAACACTCTCACAAGCTAAGCAACAAGATAGCAACAGAAAAAGCGGAAAAAGATAAGAAAAGAAAAACTCACCAAGAAAAGTGACGACGATTGCACCAAAGGCTCCTTGATCTCCTCAGGAATGCTAGAGCTCCAAAATTCAAGTGTGCAAATGAGCTCTATTAGCATTGATTAAATAGATTTGGTTGATTTAGGGTTTATGACGCGCATGGCTAAAATCAAGGAAAAAGCGACACTTGGCTGCAATTTTTAAAAATAACACAACTGCCTCCTTCGGGTTGCTAAACATAGATCCCTATTTTCTAGGGATGCTTTTGGATTTTTTTGCTTTTTTCTTTTTTGGGAAAACTACATGCATTGCCTAGAAATATTGTGCAGTTTTGGGAAGGACTAAGCAAATCTCCGACTCATGCACTATGCAATTTTTGAGTACAGTGGGGTCTACACAATTTCTGGGCTCAGTGGCTTTGGATTGCCTCTCCTTTCTGCACAATTACCAAGCTCAAGGCTGGATACCATTTGTACTGAGTGTTTTCTGAGTTCAAGGCTCACTAATAGTCAGAACTGCATAATTCCCGAGAGTAAGGCCAATTACCCTCAAGAATTGCATAGTTCTTTGAGGCAAGCCCAAAACTGTCAAGGGACCAAGTTAGGAGATCAACTTGTGGGTTAGGAAATGAACTAATTGAGGAAACCCAAGACAAGATGAAGATAATAAGGCTCATTTGACGCACAAGTACCTCGTTCAATGTAGGAGGAGCTACTATGGTTTAGAAGGAAGGCTCCAAAATCGAAGCACATGCAAAGGAGGGTGATTATATCCTCTACAACAAGATGAAACATTGTTCCTGATTGATTCTTCTAATCCTTGGTATGTAGATATCATTGTTTATCTCTAACCCAAACTTTATGGCTTGATACTTCTCATTTTTATTAACGTCGAATCCGATACTAGGCTTGCCAATACATCATAATTGGTGACACTCTTTACCTCCATGGTGCTGATTTGATTTTTCGGCTTTGTCTTACTCATGAAGAGGCTGAGAAAGACTTGAATGGATGTCATGCTATAACATGCGATTAATATATCTTTGGCAAGGTGACCGCCCAAAATATTTTTCGTGCTGGTTATTTTTGGCCGACCATGTTTTGAGATTGTATTATAATAGTCTGGAAATGTCATGCATGTCAAATTTATAATAGGAAAGCCTATGCTCCACCTTCTCCTATGCATCCATTTATTTCTGTTGGATCTTTTTATGAATGGGGCATTGAATTCATGACCTATAACCCTTTTTCAACCAAGGGGCATGGCTAAATTATTGTTGCTGTAGACTCTTTTACTAAATGGGATGAAGTGATGTCTACATTCGAAAACAATGGAAAAACTGCTACACTATTTCTTTTCAACCATGTTATTACCATATTTGGTGTTCCCCAAGCCATCGTTACAGACCAAGGTAAACATTTTCGAAATTACATGATGTTTGAACTCACTACCAAGTTGGGCATTTAGCATGATAACTCAACTCCCTATTACCCACAAGCTAACAGGAAAGTAGAAACCATTAACATGGTTTTGAAAATGTTGCTCCAACGCATGGTAGGAATTGATAAGGCGAATTAACCAACCATTTTTTTCCCTCTTTATGGGCATACCTAACATCTATTCGAAAAACAATTGTATTCACACATTTTCAGTTGGTGTATCGTCTAGAAGTAGTTGTCTCAATGAAATGAGAGATTCCATCCTTAAAACTAGCCATCGAGCTTCTTCCCACAAATTCTGCAGAAGAAGAACATTTTTTGCATCTAGCCTTCCTAGATGAGAACCAACACAATGCTTCCATGGCCAACGAGGCTCACAAAAAACATGTCAAAGCATAATTTGACTAGAATGTTAAATCGTATGCCTTATCAAAAGGTTAATTAGTCCTTTTGTCTGACTATGAAGCTAAAAAATTAGGAGTTGGGAAGCTCGAACCATTATGGTTAGGTCTGTATATAATCAAACATGTACTAGAAAAAGGGACCTATGAACTGGTTGACATTGATGGAATTCCTTTGGTGCAACCCCCAAATGGGTTGTACCTGAAAAAATACTATGCTTAAGAAATCTTCTGCATAACCACTGTGTACATACTGTATAGTTTTTCTAGTGTGTTTACAATGTGGTTTTATAGATTTTTCTATCGCCAAACTCATCTTGAATTTCATTTGATTTACAGATGTTAATGTTCCCTAAACTATATGTTGGTTATGTTGATGGCACTAGTCATAGTACTCGAAACCTTTCCTCTACAACCTGGGCAATCTATGCTCCCGATGATGAGTTAGCGAGTATACAAGGGATTTTTATTGGTCACTCAAGTAATAACAATGTTGAGTTTAACGCTGTGATTGAATTGTTATCTGATGTTATTTCACCTGGCATTCACCACTTTGTTGTTAGAATTGATTCAGAACTTGTGGTACAACATTTTAAAAATGTTTATTCAGTCAGAAGTCCAACTTTATGAAGCATGTTTTTAAGGGTTCACCTATTAGAATGACATTTTGATTACATCCAATATCAACATGTTCCTAGGAGCCTTAATGCATTAACAAATGCATTAAAAAATTATGTATTGGACAAACATTTACAACACATGTAAATACACAAACCATAATCATACATTTTGCAAGAAAGTAGAATAAAAGTAGAGAACATCCATAGATAGAAAACTGTATATAGTGTTTGTTTTACAAAAATTGCACGGGACCTATAATATCAAAATACACGCAGACAAAATATGGCTCAAAATCCTCCTAAGAGACTAATCCCTATGATGCTCTAAATAGCATACAATTTTCTCAGAAACCTTGTAGAGCAGACGAATGATACACTTTGAAACTCCTATAGTGTATCATTACATATGGATAGGGACCTCATTAATCCCCGTGTGTGGTACATTGGTGGTCAAACCCTCAAGATGATAACTTAGTGATTTTCTTTGTGGGTTCACTCATCTCCTTCTCTATCCCTGCAGTCTCATCCCAAACACGATGTGGTTATTCTTGGCGATGAATAGGCGACATGCCTATTGGTCGCATTGGTCCAATATCTGCATGTAAAAAACCAATAGTCAATCTCTGATACATGAAAAACATAACTTTTTTTTTGTAAAATCCAAAACACCATAAACATTAAAAATGATTTTGTTTACTTGCATCACCCCATTGCTTGCCTTTGAGTAAGACAAGCTTCAAGTCTCCACGGAAATCAACTCTAGCATATGGGTAGCCCTTGATCATGATTACCTGCTTTCACAGTCATTTGAAGAAGGTAGGAGTAAAACTCATCAGAGATGTGCCCCCTATTGGGAGACTAATTTGTCAATATTATTATCACTTCTTAACATCCATTTCATCAATTTCTACTATTCTTTTATCACGTCATTCATCATAATTTATCATATAATTCCATTTCATAATTATTTGTGCTCTTGTGGATAAATAATACACGTTCTCCTTTATTTTTAATAAATTGAAGATTATAATGCATTATTTTTCCAATGACGGTTTATTAATGAATTTGTTATAACATCACTCACGATTTTAGCCTCAAAGAGCTCTTCCATATTGCAAATTTTATCTTCAACTCATAGTCAACTATGTTAGCTCAGAAATTTGCCAGGATAAAAAGTGGTAGTTTTGGATTAGCATTTTCGGGCAAACGAAGAAGAATATTGAAAATCCGAGATACGAGCTTTGTGCAGAACAGACCACATTAGTTTTCTAATGTACAGTTTGCCAAAATTCAGTCTGGATTGAGAGAAATGAAAGATTCTCTGAAGGCAATTTTCTTAGATTTGCTGTTGTGACTGTTTTCCAAATTATCCCAATTGCAATACCATATTTGTCTTGTTCCAACTGAATCATGATGGAGAGATATTTAAGATATGATCTTGTTTATTAAGATTCTATAATGAATCCAAAATTGTAAGGGGAAATAATTTTGTAATCAATTTAGTTGTAATTTCCCTTTGCTCTTTGTGTATTTAAATGAAAACAAATATCAAAGAGAAAATGATGGACACTTATTGAATTAGGGACAGATCTCACATTTGTATTGCATCTATTTCTATTTTTTAATGAAAGGAGCTATCAATGGAATTTCATAATTGTCTACTTGTAATTTGATTTGAATTATTTTCCAGGGCATAACTATCTATTGGGCAGTTGGGCCCACTACCTTGGATGAAGCGTTGCCTTGAACATGTAAAGTAGTTTAGTTGTGTACTTTTTCTTTTTAATTAATTGTTGTTTCTTTGAATTTCAATTGTTGTTCCTAAAGTAAATTTCCTTTTCTTGAAGTAATTTTTAGGCTGTTGCATTTTCCAGATTTGTTGTTTCCTGCAATTTCTATATTTCTATTAATTTACTGCTCTAAAATAGCATTTGAATTATGTTGGGTGTAATAGGTTAAATTTCCAATTCAACAAGGTGTGGTTTAATTTAATATTGATTTAAGTCGTGTGATATACATAATTATTTTTCTGTCATTTACTTTCTGATTTTTAAATTAGTATTGTTATTCAAGTCTTACATTTATTTCTTGTTGAATGAGCTTGGTAGTGGAGAACACAATCATGTAGAACCAATGATTAATTGTTGGTAGGTCCGTGCATATATTTTTCCGATTGCCTTGAAATAAAAAAACGCTCCTTGGGTTGATAATTAATGTTAAGGTGATTAGTTGTTTTTTCTTATTAAGCAACTAATTTCCCCAACTTTTTGGCACCATTGTCAGGGAGGCTGTCAAAATAATGCTACCATACTAATCAGGGGTTGTAGATGCATACATAATTTCATGAGGGCTAGATATTAAAGACGAAAGGCAAGAACTTAGCACGCATCCCGGGGAACCAATGATGGATCTACCCTTAGTAGTCAGGCTTAGGTCATATAACATGCATGATTAAAAGTAAGAACATTAGAGGTAGGAACTTGAGTTTTGCTTGATCATTTCACTTAAGTGGTGATGTAAGCACCACCCATTCCACTAACCAATTGACAAGAACATTTAAGGAGGAGCCTCAAAGTAGCACATGAAGAATTTTTTCTATTTTGGGAAGAAATGGCAGACAATGCTCCTTTTGAATTCCCTATCAGAGATCTAAGAGGAGTGACACAAATGCACATCATTCCCCTATCTTCTCTACCAATTTTTCATGGTTTGGCAAACGAAGACCCATATATATTTTATTTGAGTTTGAAGTACTTTGTAGAGGATATCATTATTATGCTAATGAGCAAAGGTTGAAAGTGTTTCCTCCTACTCTAAAAGGAGAAACTCTTTGATGGTTTATGAGCCTTGGTTGGAACTTTATCCAAACATGGGAAGACATGAGGAATCTATTCTTGAAGAAGTACCTAGACTATTGCAAGGCCGATGAAAATATTTTCAGAACGACACAAAGGGAATATGAAATATTTAAGAACTATGTATGATCTGTTTATGTAAACTTGAATATTTTTGACAATTTGCAAGTTAAATTTATATGTGTTTTGGGTAGAGGATCAATTTAATAAACACTTAAACAAGTAAATTTTAAGCACAATTTACAACCAAACATAGACAAAATAAGCATATCTGAAACACATAACACAAAGCATGATAAGCCTTGGACCTTGGTCCCACCCCATGGTTCCGATGGCGCGAGGACTTGCCCCAAACGCCAACATACAAAATGTTAAACTTTAAATGCCATCCAAAACCATAAAATGTTAAGGAACATTGTGTGGCGCAACATTGCAGGCTTGTTGTTGCTCAATGTATGTCACAAATTGAAATCCCATGGAGGTAGTTTGACCTCATACCAAAATTTTTCCAAGTAAGAGGAGGCCACGTGGTTGCCACTGATTGGCCCACATGGCACTCCCTCATTGGTCAACCATTAAACCAATGAAATCACACCATACATGAGACAATAAAAATGAGACAAGTGTCATCCAATGACTGGACCATAAAAACACAATCAAATGCCCAATCAATGTACGGACTGCTCACTGGCTATACTTGCAACCCAAATTCCAAAAATTTTCGCTGTTTGCCAATTCAATCAGAACATGATATCAAGAGCATATGATATCGATTTTGAGTTAAACAAATTGAGTTGGATTCAGATCACTGAGATCTATCCATTCATTCAGGTTTCAAGATTTGTCACACAATTTGAATTTTGAGCACTAATTTGATCCCCTGGATCACTCCTCCCCACCGAAATCTTTTGGAACTCCAAAATCTCATTTTCAGTCAGCAATTAGATGAGGGTACAATTACCTCACCCTTCCAACCTCAACCCATTTGGTTTTGTTTATTTTTGTCACTTTGAGCTTCTCATGAAGGTACTTCATTCTTGAAGTATTTGTCTTTTTGTCAAAGATAGGACATTGCTACAATTTTTCAAGATGTTTAGAAGAGAAAACTTATATTAAAGAAATATGAATATTCTCTCCTCAATATTCAATCAAAGGAAACTTATTCAATTTCAACTTCACTTCACCTTGAACACGGTCACCATAACAATGCTTAGCATGTCTAGCCTTGCACTTGGCTCAAATCTTTACCAAATGTGATCGCCATTGCCATGCACCATCCTTCTTCAAAGCCAAAACATTATGAAACCCACAAGAATATGTTTTGGGACCAATGTCCTCTTCTTCAAATAGTCTTTGCATTTTATTTTTGACCTCTGCATGCTTTAACACTGACATCTTGTTCACGCCAATGTTCGATAATGATGCATCCTGCTGCAATTGCATTTTGTTTTGTTTACCTATTTTAGGAGGAAACTTGTTAGACTCCTGAAACATATTATCACATGAATTAGAAACCTCAATGAAATCATATTTCAAACTTGATTCATATCCTTGAAAGGCTTTAGATTCCTCAACATCTTCATGTTTGATCATTAACAATGCAAAGTTATAACTAGCATTAACAATCCTCTTCATTTGTCCCACATTTACAAGAGATGCATTCGACTTCTTGCTATGTTCTCTAACAATGTACTCAATCCCATTTTTAAACAAATGATATTTATTGTCATGGAGATGAAAAATAACTTTCGTATCATATAGATATGGGTTTCCCAAAACAATACCACATATATCAATTGGAATTACATCAAGCTTTACCTCATCTAAAAAGTTTGTAGTGATTGCAAATTTCAGTTTACATCTTTTTGTCACATGCAATTTTGCATCGTCACAGATCCAACCAAGAGGATAAGGTTTTGGATGAGGAATGGTTTTTAAATTTGAATTCTTGACAATATATTCTGAGATTATATTTTCTTGTGAACCACTCTCAAACAATGTATCTATATTGGTATGCTTTGAAATAATTCTAATGTGGAAAAACCCTATTCTTGTTTTTTCATATTGAGTTTCATTGAGACAATTTGGAGAACTAGTACTTGAAATATCCTTACCTTTCAAACCCATGGCTGTGATCTTTGTTTCATCCTTAGAATCAGAACCTAAATTATGTTGTGTAGTTGCAGCTATCTTTTCTTTCTCCTTGTTTTTAAACTTTTTGGGTTTGATCTCTCAATGAAGTTTCCAACAATGATATTCATCATGGCTCTCTCTAGAACAATGTTTACATGTAAGTTTTTCTTTCTCCATATTGATGGAAACATTATTCTTTCCTTTTCATTTGAACTTACCTTTTCCTTTTTCTTTCTCCATATTCATGGAAACATTATTCTTTCCTTTTCCTTTGAACTTCATCTAGTTTTGTAGGATTAAACATGAGAATGGTATCTCAAGTAACTATGCAATCCTCCAATGTATTTCAGCAAAGTATCTTGTGAAGACAAATCTATACCCAAAATCAAATCCCTTTTTCTAAATTCTTGATAATAAGATTGCACATTTTCCCTTAGCTTGCCTAAAGTTTTTCCAATCCATAATAGCTTTCTGCATGTATGCTAATGGATAAATTTTCCTTCTTATTGCAACAACAAAATCATTCCAAGAGGATAAAACCTTACCATGTTTCTTCATGTTCTCTTGAGTTTTGGCTTCCCACCAAATAAATGCTGCACCTTCCAATCTAAGAGAAGGAAGTTGAATCTTGGTTTCATCATCTTTGATTCTTTGTATCCTGCAATACATTTCAATCTGATGATCCCAATTATCCAATCTCTCTGCATTTACCTCTCTATTTTACATAGGCAATTCAAACTTAATATAAAGCTTAAGCAAAGGAGTTTTACCATGACCTCTTGGGGAATTTGGAGGTGTTTGTTTTTGTGAAAGGGTAGAAGAAGTAGAAGATGAGGATGAAGATGATGATGAAGGTGAAGGCGGTGGTTTTTCACCATTCCCTCCATTCCCTTTTGGAGGTTTTTCTCCTTTTCCTCCATCTCATTTTAGAAGTTTTGATCTCTCTCCATACAACCTTGCATTTCTCTCATCATAAAGAACCTTTACCATCTTAGACATATCAAAGAATGCTTTTCCGAAAGTTCTTTCATCTTCAAACATCTCTTTAGGACCTTCTTCATGTGCCATGATTATTGAAGTTCGAGGTGTGATTCTTCTCCTTGAAACAATTTGAGATCTTGGCTCCATAAGTTATCCTTCTCTTTTAAGCTTCAACCTTGTAAGCATCAGAAAAACACTTGCAAAAAAATCAAACCTTCACAATAACCTTTGGATTTGATACCAAAATGATATGTTTATGTAAACTTGAATATTTTTAAAAATTTGCAAGTTAAATTTATATGTGTTTTGCGTAGAGGATTAGTTTACTAAACACATAAACAAGTAAATTTTAACCACAATTTACAACCAAACAAAGACAAAATAAGAATATCTGAAACACATAACACAAAGCATGATAAAGGAGTTCACCCCTCTCCTGGGTTACATCTCCTGGTTGAGCTTCCAATGCAAGGCCTATTTGATTAAAATTCTCAAACATGTATTTACATGCTTTTACATAGCTCAAAACAGAAAAAATTATGTCTCCAATGGATCAAACACTATCAAAAACCCCCATTTTGGTTCTTTTTGCACCTCATTTGGCCAAAACTTGACCAAGTTATGACTGTTTGAAGTTTTTGCTCCATTCCCCTACTAATCATCCTCCAATTCAGCCTAAACCTGGCTTGAGCACCCCAAACCCATAACTGGCATGCAATTCTGGCCTACACTCCCACTCGATGGGTGAAATTGTGGGACAATTACTCTGCCCATTAAGCCCCCAGTTTCGAAAATCATGGTCACGTGGTACAAATATGACTGCATAGGGGGCCAAGATTTTCAGGCCTAAATATAAGCCCCTTTTTCTCTGTAGTTTATTTGCATGGGCACACATCTATCCGGGGCTGGTTCCGTAGCGTCTAGCCCCTTCGTGCATGCACTCCTGGTTTTATGGTCACCAGATGGCCTTGGGGCTGACCCCCTTTACATTATCCGCCCGCAATGCTTTTGGCTGGATTCAATGTAAGGTTTGGGAGGCACAATGACCATGGGGCTAGGGCTAAGTCGTGGCCCTTGGTCCCGCCCCTTGGTTTTGAGGGCGCAGGGACCAGGGAGAGGGCTCAGCCCTAACCCCAACCACTAACATACAAAATGTTAAAATTTTAAATGCCATTTGAAACCATAGACTATTATGACAAATTGTGTTGCACAACGGTGGAGGTCACAAGTTCAAATCTCGTGGAGGTAGTTCAACCTCATACCAAAATTTTTCCAAGTAAGAGGAGGCCACATGGCTGCCACTGATTAGCCCACGTGGCACTCCCTCATTGGTCAACCATTCAACCAATGAAATCACACTATACACAAGCCAATAAAAATGAGACAAGTGTCATACAATTACTAGCCCATAAAAACACAATCAAATGCCCAATCAATGAACAGACTGCTGACTGGGTGTACCTGCAACCCAAATTCCAAAATTTTTTGCTGTTTGCCAATTCAATCAGAACATGATATTGGGAGCATACAATATCGGTTTTGAGTGAAACAAATTGGGTTAGATTCAGATCACCGAGATCTATCTAGTAATTTAAATTTCAAGCTCTATCATACATTTTGAATTTTGAGCACTAATTGGATCCCATGGATCGCTCCTCCCCACTGGAAGCTTTTGGACCTCCAAAAGCTCATTTTCAGTCAACAATTAGATGAGGGTACATTTCCCTAACCCTTATGACCTCAACCCATTTGGTTTTGTTTGCTTTTTCCACCTTGAGCTTCTCATGAAGGTACTTCATTCTTGAAGTATTTGTCTTTCTGTCAAAGGTAAGACCTTCGTGCAATTCTTCAAGATGTTTAGAAGAGAAAACTTCTGTTAACGAAATTTGAAAATTCTCTCCTCGACCTTCAATCAAAGGAAAATTATTCAATTTCAAATTCACTTCACGTTCAACACTGTCACCATAATGATACTTAGCATGTCTACCCTTGCACTTGGCTTGACTCTTTACCAAATGTGATCGCCATTGCCATGCACCATCCTTCTTCAAAGCCAAAATTTTTTGAAGCCCATAAGAAGATGTTTTGGGACCAATGTCCTCTTTGTCAAATAACCTTTGCATTTTATTTTTGTCCTCTACATGCTTTACACTGACATCTTGTTCACACCAATGTTCAATAATGATGCATCCTGCTGCAATTACATTTCATTTTGTTTACCTCTTTTAAGAGGCAACTTGTTAGATTCCTGAAACATCTTATCACATGAATTATAAACCTTAATGAAATAATATTTCAAACTTGATTCATATCATTGAAAGGCTTTATATTCCTCAACATCTTCATTTTTGATCATTAACAATGCAAAGTTTTGACTAGCATTAACAATCCTCTTCATTTGTCCTGCATTTAAAAGAGATGCATTCAACTTCTTGCTGTGTGCTCTAACAATGTACTCAATCCAATTTTTAAACAAATGATATTTGTTCTCATGGTGATGAAAAATATCTCTCATATCATATAGATATGGGATTCCCAAAACAATACCACATATATCAATTGGAATTACATTAAGCTCTACCTCATCTAAAAAGTTTGTAGTGATTGCAAATTTTCACATGCAATTTCACATTGTCACTTATTCAACCTAGAGGATAAGGTTTTGGATGAGGAATGATTTCTAAATTAAACTTCTTGACAATGTCTTCTGAGATAAGCTTTCTTGTGAACCACTATCAAAAAGTGTATCTATCTTGGTATGTTTTGAAATAACTCTAATGTGAAAAATATCTATTCTTGTTTTTTCATATTGAGTTTCATTGAGACAATTTGAAGAACTAGTACTTGCAATTTCCTTACCTTTCAAACCCATGGTTTTGATCGTTGTTTCACCCCTGGAATTAGAACCTAGATCATGTTTTGTAGTTGTAGCTGTCTTTTATTTCTCCTTGTTTTTAAACTTTTTGAGTCTCATCTTTGTGTCAGGCTAGGTAGTAACTCCAATAGGTAGTAAAACTGATTCATTTTATTTCATTAGGTAGGCTGTTGTTATATACAAAAGTGTGTGACTGCTCAGTTCATCTTCTGATGACTGTTCACATTCCTAATTTAACTATTTCCATAAATTCACCCAACCGTGAGGATTAGGTGTCAACATTCCCCCCCTTAATCTGAAGGGATGTTGGTGAGTCCAAGCATCGTTCTGAATCTTTCAAGTTTTTCTCTTCCAAGCGCTTTGGTGAAGATGTTTGCAATTTGCTCATTTGTGGAACAATGATGGAGATGGATTGTTTTGGCCTCAACATGATGTCGGATCAGATGATATTTAATATTGATGTGCTTTGTACGATCATGGAACTTTGGGTTCTTGGCCAACTTTATTGCAGAGGTGTTGTCAATCATGAGTGGAGTTGATTGTACTTGTTTTACCTGCAAATCTTCAAGATTTTTTCTGAGCCACACAATTTCTTTTGTTGCTTCAGCTGCTGCCACGTATTCTGCTTCTGTTGTGGAATCTGCTGGAACTGATTGTTTGCGTGATCTCCAAGAACAAGCTCCTGATCCAAGACTCATAGATATCCTGAAGTAGATACTTC